>CATIWR010072163.1:0-29233 GCA_949677035.1 Omphalea diandra
TGACATACATCTCCAAATGGCTTGACTTGACTAAGGTTGTGCCTTCATGATAGTTCTTTAAAGTCTTCTATATGGCATGTGCAGTTCGATAATATTGCACTCTCCCAATCTCTTCTTTCAAAAGTGAGCTTAGGAGAATGGCCATTGCTCTCTTGTTCCTACCATTTGACTTCTGGTGAGCTTCAACCCATTCATCCCTTGGGATTAGTTCTTCATTGTCGTCCACAACTCTTATAAGAGGCTTTCATTCCTTGATTACTACATCCCAAAGGTCCATCACATCTATGTCTAGATAGATCTCCCTCCTATACTTCCAATGAGTATAGTTGGTTCCATCAAAAAATGGCCTTAGCTGTGAGTGGTGCTATGATCTTGTTTCACCCAATGAAGGTTTGATTTGTGAAAACCTTGCTCTGATACCACTTGTTGTCCCTAGGCACCAAGAAGGGGGGTTGAATTGGTGGATAAAAATTACAAAAACAAGGATAAAGGGGAGAAGAAAGAGTAGAAGAAAGATAATCAATTTATAGTGGTTCGAATATAATTGACCCAATGTCCACTCCCCAATTAATCAATTGGGCATTTCACCATCTCAATGGTGTTTTCAAGCTCACACCTAACTTTTAGAACTTGTGTTTTGATGGCTAACATAAAACCTTAGAACAATGTGTTTTTAGGCTAACACAAAACCTCACTCAAGTGTTTCACTAGGCTCACACTTAAACCTTTCTTGAAGTGTTTTTACAAGCTAACACAAAACCTCACTACTTGTTGTTTAATGCTCACACCTAACAATTACAATTTCATAAAGAAGATAAAGAAAATGAGTAGCAAAGATTGAGAGCTTTAATCACTTGCAATAAATTCCTTACCAACCTTATTCATGGTTGTTTGGTGGAGTATTTATAGCCAAAATTCACCAAAGAGACATTGCATATCATAGCTCATCAAATCTTTGAGACATGCTTGATAGATTTTGCATTAAATGCTTGTGAGGATGAAATCGTGGTCGCTACTTCATTTCGCGGTAACGAAATCTAAATTCTTCAAGGGAAACCCCGTTTGTGTCTAACGGCTAGTCCACATGGCAGCTTCTTATTAGTTCACTAGGAAAATATAGTTGTTTTCTTTTAATTACTTTCAGAAGTCGCGGTCGCGAGTTTTCTTGGACAGACCGCGATAGAGGACGTGAATCCATCTGCCAAAGTGGTCAACTTTCTTCCGTAGGATTCGCTGTCACTACTAATAAGATGCCTTCGCGAAATTTGACTTCCAACAGTCTTCTAGGACACTTGTCAAGTTGTGGTTGTGGACTTGCTTCCCCCTTGAGTTACTTTGAAATTTGCAGTCGTGACTAAGGCGTGACTTTCACTGCAAATTCGTCTGTCACATTTTGGCTTCTTCTTTTCCAAAGGTCGCAGCCGAGAATAGCTTCACGATTTTGCCTGCTTGAATTTTAGCATGTCTTAACATGAGTCGTGGTCGCGAATCCTAGATTGCGGTCGCAATTTACATGTCACTTTGGAGTTTATCAACTCCTTTCATTTCTTCTTGAGAGATTGATTCATTTTTGCAAAATCAACACTTATTTGAAATATTAGTGATGATCAATCTACTTTGTCAAGATCAAAAGAGGTTCTAAACTTAGGATTAATCATCCTAGTCCAACAAGGTTGACACAACACTTTTTATGAAAAAGGAAAATGGAGAGTGAATTATTTAAAATTTTAGCGATGACATTATGTTTGGTGCTATTAATGGATCTCTTTATGAAAGGTTTGTTAAATATATGAGCTAGAGAGTTTGAAATGGGAATGATAAGGTAGCTAAAATTCTTCCTTGGTTTTCAATTAAGCAATGTACAGTGGGGGTCTTCATCAACCAATCCAAACTAAGGATCTTTTTAAGAAGTTTGGCATGGATGGTTGCAAAAGTGCTAAGACACCAATATGTTCAACCATAAAGATTGATAGGGATGAATTAGTTAAAGCCATTGATGAGAAAAGATATAAAAGTGTAATTACCTCTCTTCTTTATCTTATCACTTATAGGCCCAACATTATGTATAGTGTATCTTTATGCTAGATTTCAATCTTGCATTAAAGAAAACGTAACGTTAAGAGAATTTTTGAAATATTTGCATGGTATATTGCATTTGGGATTGTGCTATCTTAGGAACACAACATTTAATACTATAGGTTATTTGGAGACAAATTATATATGTAGTTTATTAGATAGAAAAAACATTTTTAATACTTACTAATTTATTGATGAGTGCTTAATTTCTTGATTTTACAATAAACAAGTATTGGTTGACTTATCCACCACCAAAGTCGAATATGTGGTAATAGATTGTTATTGCACACAAGTCCTTTGAATGAAGCAATAACTCAAAAACTATGGGAAATTGTTTTATCACATTCCCATTAACTATGGCAATACAAGTGATATTAATCTCTCTCAAAATCTCATCCAACTATCTAAGAGTAAATATATAGATATTATGCATCATTTATTGATAGACCATATGCAAAATGATGATATTATATTGGATTGATACAACAAACCAATTAGTGAATATCTTCACTAAACCCTGCAACAAGGAAAGATTGAACTTCATTATGCTTGATAAAAGGTCCCTAAGGTAAAATGTTTGAATTGATTAGTGTTTGATCTATATTTGATTTATATCTGGTCTTATGCTTAATGAATTGATTGGTTGTGGCAAAAGTGATTGATCAATTTAATTATATATGAGTTTTTCCATATTCATATGTTTAAATCAATCATCTAAACAATACTTTGATCATTTACTCAAAGGCCAACTACATAAATTTTGTTTTAATTTCATTTTCTAAGTTGACCTTAAAATCATACCCCGGAAAGCAAAGTCACGATTAAGCTTCATAGGTCATATAATTGACTAGCATCCTTTTCAGAAATCACAATTGTTACAACATTTTTGCACCCTTGACTTTTTTAATTTAGTTTAAATGGAGCATGCACAATGTTTAAAATTCAAAGTTTATGTTAAACACATTTTTTTCGAATCGTGATCGGCACCATGATTTCGTGGTCACTAATTGCGTTATTCAGAAAATAAAATTTGGCCATTATTCATTGAGTCAATCTTGCAATAAATGTATTTTTAACCATTTTTTACCCTTTAAGCATATATAAATCCCTTTACAACCATTCCATTAACTTTTCCCCTATCTTCCTCTTTAAACTCTTAAACACTCAAATCCCTTTTATACTATTGTCTTCTACTTTCTTCATTTTCCTTTTCTCCTTTGGCACCCAAATAGAAACTCATTGGGAAAGCCAAATGGAAGGCTTCTATGACTTCCCAAACCCTTCAACTTTCCCTTTTAGACTTTATGAAAGGCAGCACACAAGACGAGAATCAAAAGTATGGAACACTCAAAGATAAACCAATAGTCCCAAATAAAATCCCAAACATGTTTACTTTGAAGGCCCTTAAACTTAATGACATAATTATGCCATATCTTAACAAGCTCTCATGGAAAAATTCATTTTTATTTAAGTGGTCGGATATCGCGAACTAATTAGAGAATTTGTTATAACCGTGGAGATTGAAAGAAAACCAACCCATGTGTTAAGTACATATGATATTTCCTTTCATTTTTTTAGGACTTAATATAGGATAAGGCTTAAGACTTACAAGGTTATTTGGTCTTCAAACCAAGGGGGCTTGGAACCTACATGATATATACATGAGTTTTAATGATTGTAGGAAAGACATTTCAATTGAGAATAGACATGACTTAAGAGGTTATATTTCCAAGAACATTATTTCTTTACCCTTTTGAATCCTTCATAGGATAGTTACATTCTTCATCAATGCCTAGTGATTGAAATGAAAAAGTTAGCTAGAAAGAAGTCTTCTTGCTTTTTGGCCTTATTGAGGGAAAATCCATCAAAACTATTGGATTTCTTATTAATCAATTTACCCACCTTACAAAATCTAAGCATGGATAGATTCTCCTTTTATCACACATCATTTCAATTGCAAAACATGTTGGTTCTCTCACACTTACAAACCTATTCCTCTTAAAGTCCTCCTACCCTTGTAATTCAAACTTAATTGACCTTAATTTCATGATGGCTACTAAGGGCATCAAGCCTAATACCTATTAATATATCCTTAGGGCTCATAAAGTTAAGGTTTAAGAGCATACTAGAACCAAAAAGACATTAAGAGTCATAATACAAGAGAAGGCATCACTACAAAAGAAGTAAAAGGAGCAACCAACTCAATAATTCAACCCACTCCATCTCAAGTGACCTTAAAGTCCATTGATTAGAAATTATACAAGTTGCTTAAAAGGTTTGGACTCTTAGGTCACTTGCACAGTAACATTATTGAAATCTAAGAAAAATTAGGGATTGCCTAATGTTATCCCCAAGATTTAGATGAATGGAGTAGTGAGGAGGATGATATCTTGCTTTAGTTTTTCATTCTCTTGTGTTTCTTTGTTTTTTTTTTCTTTTTAGAAATACAGTTGGGCATATCTTTGTAATGATCCTACATGTACTTGTCTTTCATTAATGAAATTTTACTTTTTATATCTATTTGATCTCCATCCTCCTTTTGCTTAAATAGTTGATTATTTATTGCATATTGTTGAATGTCTCTTAAATGGAAAATTATATCATTTATATGCTAATATCCCTCTAACTTTTATGCTTCCCTTTACATATAACATATGCTTTTAGCCCTTAATTCTTTAAAGGGAGAGATGCATGCTAAGTAAAATATTTATACCTTAAAGAGATATATATGACAAAGGGAGGATATAAAGTTCACATATTGAGGGGAAGCTACAATTAAGGGGAAGAATTTTCACTTAGACTTCATATGCTTCACATAATGAGATATGTTATGTAAACTTGAATGGAACTTATTACAAATTGCAAAAATGATGTAATATGTTATTACAAATATAATAGGACTTTTTCTTTGTAAAATCAATATAGGTTGTCAAAATAAAAAAAAAAGGGAGATTATTGACCCATGTTGGTCAAACTTAGTCAAACATTATTTTTTATCTTGACAAATTAGATTGAAGGCTACTATTGTGTTTACTAAGTATTGATTTTCTAGGAAATAAGTTTAGAATAAGTCAGAACATTAAAAGATAGTGAAATCTCCAAGTGACAAAAATTGACCTATAAGTCATGGCCAAAACAAGGCGATCGCAACCATAATTCACAAATTATGGCCACTACCTTTATGTTGCAATTGTGAGATTGCTTTTCCAAGGAACTAAAACACATGGATGAGTACACATATTGAATCATGTTTGCCATTAACATTGTGAAAACCCAATTGAGGATTGAGAATAAGCGGTCATTATCACAACCTTCAAAACCTAAAGAAAAAAGTGCAAAGGATAGTTAATAACCCACTTAAAGAATGCCATATGTTTGAAGATCATAACCATGAAATAAGAGGCTTAATCATGATCATGGAACTTTAAATAAGTCAATTAGGCATGCCAAAAAGTAGTCTCAATTATGGCCCCTACTCTAGCACAAAACCTAGTTACGTCCAAAAAGATTAAATCATGATCACTACCTTTATGAAGTAATGGAACATTACAACAATTATCTAGGGTGTCCAATTGAAGAAAGCCACATGACAAATAGTCATTAGACACATATAGAGATCATGACCGCAGAAATACAGTCTTGACTACTAAATGTAAATCATGATCATGATTACTACTGAGGCATTATCGTCATGAAATTCATCTAATAAGCATTAAATGTAGAATTTCCTATTATAATTTTAGATATTTGGACCTAGTTTCTTTGTCACTATTCTTTGGTGGTTAAAATCTATAAATACCCTACCAAATAGCCTTCAATGTAAGAAAATAGCCTTCAATATGCCCAAACTCTTACAAATTCAATTCTTAAACCTTTCGTCTTTAATTTCTTCATACTTTGTTAGTTAAGTTACTTTGAATGCACTTGTAAAGGTTTAGTGTGAGCATAAACAATTGTAAGTAATGGTAAAGAGTGAGCCTAGGTTGGAAAAACTCTTATAAGGAACTTAGGTCCGATGTGAGCTTAAACACTAAGTTAGAGAGTGTAATAGTGAAAACTCAATTGGATAATTAGGAAATGGATGTAGGTTAGTTAATACCTAAACCACTCTAAAAATCATCATGTCTCAATCTTCCTTCTTCCCTCTTTTCTCAGTTCAAATTTCCTACTTATTAGAATTTTAAATTTGTCATCAATTCAACCATCTTCTTTTTGGTGCACAAAGGCCAACACTATGTTTATAAACAATCAAATCAATATGAATAAGCTACTCATGCATGTTAATAGTATTAACAAGATATAAGATCATTAAGCTTGGTGGTGCTTTAAGAGCTTCATTTTTCTTATTGGTTTGCCAAGTCATTAGGGTTTGGTTTGTATTGAGCTTGTCCTTTGATCACCTTACTTGTTTTCCAAATATCTTTATGATGATTCTTATTCTTTCATGGTATTGTCAAGCCTCTTTTTTTAAGTCTTATTTTTTTTGTTATTTTCTGCTTTATAGCTCATCTTTTTTATGTTTTTCCTTTCCTATCATTCAATTTCATCTCTTATTACTCCATCCTTCCTTTTAGGTTCATCTATGGTTAAGGTTGACTCGATTCCTTCTCATTGTATATTTTTTTTATGACTTCATAGGTTAGAGAATACCTTCTTCATTCTTGATTTAATTCTCATTTTACATGAGCTTGCAAAAAAATGCAATTATCACAATAAAGTAAGCAAGTAATTCAGGTAATTTAAGGATACTAAAAGGATATGGGAAAGTATATAGTGTTTGAAGTTACTCATTTTTAGAAGTTTTATCAATTCACTAGAGCTCCTATTTGGCTATCTCAATGGTCTATTTAGCTTTTAGACTTGAATGAGTTTCTATTTCTTATTACTTACCATTGGCATGTCTCTTCTACAAAGTCTTTATGCTTGTTCCTTCCATCTGTAGCTTCCTTCATTATTGTTTCTTACAATTCTTCCACTTTTTGTTTGGATTTTCATCTTTCTCATGGCTTTATTTTTACTTTGTCTTAGTTTCTTTACAATTTAAGTTTCCATTCTAGGCCATTACAATGCTTGAATTATCCCCTTTCTTGATCTTTGATATCATGTTAGAGCTTCACTAATTTATTTCTAGGCTTCCTAGCCATTTACTTAGAGGTCCTACAAAGTTTCAACAATTGATATAATTGACAAATCTCTTGTGGCTCTTGATGTGACATTTGATTCTTTTGGTCTATTACTAAAAGATTCTTATTTGTTGGCCTTTTGTGTAGCTAGTATCTATTATTAGTTAATCAACTTCATTGAGATCTAAAGTTGTTTAATTTCTTTCCTCTTTATTAACTCATTGAAGCTAACTCAAGCATTAGAGTTCATCTTAGGGACTAAAGGGCATGACTGTTTGTTGCTTTCTATGCCTACTTATTATAACTTGTATGAGCCAACATATTAGAGTTATAATAGGGTATTGTCTATGCTTGCTTACTATAGTTCTTCTTAAATGATCTTTGCCAAAGTTGTCCAATCTTTCTTGAGTATAGTTTTCTTTCATAATTGACTACATTAAGTAGTTTGCTAAATTTTATAATTGATTGGCTTCCTCTCTCTGTTAGGTGTTTATGGTATTGTTGTGATTGTTTGATTATTCCATTATCAAGGCATTTATATAAGGCTCAAAAAGAGGTCCATGCAAGTTACAAGATGTAGCAAATTGAGCTTTAAGGCTTCAAAATGCATTAGGTTAAGACTAAAGGTCCTTTTATATGTGTGGATCATTGTTCACTTTTTTTAGTATCTACTTTTGGTTTAGTGTTTATTCATATGGGTTCTTTTATTTTCCTAGCTAGCATGTTTCTCCTAAGAGGCTTCACTTGTGACATATCTCTCATTGCATATGGTCTATCATCTTATTTTGCCTCTACCTTTCTAATTAGTATGAACCTCCCTCCCTTGTTTTTTTTTCTTACAGGGCTTGAATCATTCCTTTCTGCTTTATTCTTGTAACTTTAGGACACAAAATCTCCATTATCTCTTTTTTTGTTCTAGCTTTACTATGTTGCAAACTTGGAAAATGATTCAATAATAAAAGAATGGATATAGTAAGAAAGAAATCATGAAAGTAAAATACTATACACTAAAAAGATATGATGATTAATCAAAGCTTCATCAATTCATCAAGATCAAGCCCATTAGTTACACTAGTCATGTTAAAGTCACAATAATAATGTCAAAGCGAATCCTTTGCAATCCTCATAATCTAATCTTTTAGACTTTATTATCTTAGAGGTGGTCATTTTTACCCATCTTGCTCATTTTCTTTTGCCATATTTATTCTTCTATACTCCATTCTAAGTTTTCATTTAGGCATTATTATTCATAACTTAATTATTATTTAGAGATAGTAGAAGGGAGCATGCTCACAATAAGGTAGTGGTATACTAAGCTCCTAAAATAATACAAGAGCATATAACAATGACTAGATTTGGTAAATTCATCAGCATCCTCTCAATTATTCAACTCCAGTCTAATGTAATGGCTATGATAGCATGCGAAGAGCAATGGATGGACACTATTCATATATTTCATCTTCCTATTAGTGAGGTTACCACTAACCCAGCAGCGCTTTTAATAATCACCAACCTTACTCAAAGGAACTCTATCTTATTTGACTACTCTTTATAAACACCTATTCCATCCTTATAGAAAAGAAGTATGTTATTTAATTTCCTAAGTTCATACTTCCATTAAGGACTCCAAGTACATTGTTATTAGGCCTTCTATGAGATAGCACAATAGTAACCATAAATCAAAGAGGTTAAGATTGATTAATTAGTCTAATGCTTTATTTTCTATCCATTTCGACACCATATTGTTCTTTAATGCTTTAACCATTATACATTTACTCCTCTTGCCACCATAGGGGAACATGGTTACTATAGCTAGGTTTCATTGTAGCAGTGTTGTCTCTCTTATACTGCTACATGGATCTAATTATGCATAAAGTAACAGTTATTGCTATAGGATTATAGTAGTATGACTTATCCTTTATTATCATTATCCTTCTTATATTACCTCATTTCTTTCTCTCCTTTCTTTTTCTTTTAGGTATTGGCATATGAACATGAGTTTCAATTTAGCCTAATCCTTATATCCCCTAACATTCTCTATGCTTTTAGACACATAGAGAAGGTTAGATCTCATACTTTGATTTCTTACTCAAAAATATTGAATTCTTTTACTCTTGGTATGGTAAAGGGCCTAAAAGGAAATCAAACATGTATTAGTTCAATAAAAATAATTCACACAAGCATACATGGTTTTCCTTGCTTATTTGTTTCCTTTGTAAGTGGACCTGAGGTGATTCTAATGCATAGCTTTATTATGTGTTTGCTTTTAATGAGCATTATGACTTATGAGTACTTTGTAGGGTTCAAATAGGTGCACTTGGTGACACAGTGAGAGGCGAGCTATTAATGCAACAATAATTATTAGCATGAAAGCACCTGCTTACAAAGCCATAAGATATGAGCTTTCCAGCATTTGAGCCATAAAAGTGCATAACTTCACGGTCCTATTTTCACCTATTATTGAGCTTCTATTAGCATCATTCTTAGGGATGTTACAGAAGTTACTGCAACTTATTGCTCCACTTATAGTTTTTTTGGTCAAATCATATAGCGCAATCCGACATTAGTATCATCTAGCAAGTGTTCTTTACTTTGAAATTGCCATACAAGTAAGCTCTCTCTTGATTGTAAGTTGCTACCCCTTATTTTCACATTATTATGTTTGTGTTCTTCCAAATTATGTATGCATGTTCTTCATAGCATAGTTGATGTTGCAATTGTCTACCCTCTTAAGACTTTTCATGAGGCTTATGTTGCCTATGTAAACACCCTTCTTTTATGCTTTTGGCTTTATACATGCTTCTCACAATCTTTCTTATAATGGTAGAGAAAAAGCTCATTGTTAGAGTCGTATAGACCATCTATGTAAGAAGCTATAAAGTCTTATAAGTTAAGGAGTTGAGAAATAAGAAAGGCTAATGAGATATCTCAGTGTCATTAAAGCTAGTTACTTATTTATTATAGATTTAACTTATCCAAGATGTTTGTAATGGTTTGCACTTAACTCTTATCAAGGGCATATCCCTTTTATTTCTTGTACCTAGGTGATGATGATAACTCTTAATATAATTGTTCACCTTATTTGCTACCTTTGATGACTTTATTAAAGACTTTTTATCTTTCCATGATAACATCCTTAAAAAGAATGAAATGGACTACATTAGTTTATTATAAGTTGATTGTCTTTTTTACTTACCTCAATGTACAAGAATTCAACTTCATTAATATAGGGAAGTTTAGGTTGAATGTAATAAAAGCCTTATTTGTGTCTTTTCTTCATGCATCTAAATGCTAATGATCTCATAACATGCATGTTTTCTTGTCCCTTATACTACCAAAAATAAAAATTACTAAAAACCATTAGGTCCACACACTTATATAGTATACAATGCTTAATGCACCAATCATTATGTAATACAGAATTCTTATATCATATAAATAAAGCAAAAATACTTAGGGAAACCATAAAACTCAATCAAGTAAGGAACTTGAAAGTCAATTGAAACACATGACAAAATCTTAGTATCATTACCAATTTGTTGAAGCTAGCACCCTCACTTGATAAATTCAAAGACATATGTGCAAATTATATAGGGATTGGATGATTGATTCCATTACATATGAATTTCAATATGCTCATATGTACAAATCAATAATTTAAATGTCAAGTTGATCATGCATTAAAGGCTAACTGCAAAAAATTAATGATTTTCATTTTTTTTCCGACTTGGCCTAAAAATCACAATAATTAAAAGCCTTTAACAATCACAATTCTCAAGTTTTCTGATTGATAGGCATAGTTTCAAAATTTTGATCGCAGCTAAGGTTTTATACCCTACAATATCAAAATTTGTTTACTAAGTAGAGTTTTGTGCACAATCTCTGCATTGCTAGTGCCCATTAGACATATTTTCAAAAATCATAATAACTAGAAGGAAGTCACACTTATAACTTTCAAATTTTGCTTCAGAAATATCACTGTTGTGCAATAGTCAAATTCTGCTTTAAATATGGATTTTGACCATTTTCCCCCTACTTTGCCTATTTAAACTCTTCCTCCACCCCCATTCATTCTTTTTTTTTTTTTTGCCATTTTCTCCTCTTCAAAGCATTTTAGCCTTCTTCTCCTTCTAATTTCTTCATCTTCTCATCTTTCTTGCCATCTTCATGGTGCCAAGAAATGTCTAACAAGAAAGGCTAAATGGAAAGCCCCTTAAATATTACAAGCCCCTCAACCAAGCTTTATAGATCTAATGAGAGGAATAACGCCTAAAAAGAAACCAAAATACAACCTTATCAAGGATAAGGCAATAGTCCCTAACAAAATTCATATCCTTTTTGCCCTTAAAGCCTTATGACTAAAGGATACCATTGAAGGTTACCTACATTACTTATAATGGTATAAATTCATTTTTATGAAGGAAGAAAGTTATGAAGAGAACATTAAAGAATTTTTAGCAAAAATATAAAGTGAAAGGAAATTAAGCACTACACTAGGTTAGTATATAATTTGATTTAGGTTCTCTAGTGAATAATATAGGTTAAAATTGAAGAACTTGCATTTTTTTTTTTGTACTTACAAAAGAAAAGTGTAGGGAACCTCATGGATCTTCCCATAAGCTATAATGAATTCGGAGGGAAATTTCAATTGAGTCTCTATCGATTTGGATCCATGATTACATCATCTCCTTCTCTATCAATGTTAGATATGATAAAAATGAAAAGTTTTGTTAGCCCTAGGCACTAAGAAAGGGGTGGGGAGAGCGGGTTGAATTGGTGTATAAAAAATTAAAATAAGAAAGTAGAAGATAGATGAGTAAAAGAGAGACATAAGATTTATAATAGTGGTTCGGGTATTAACCAACCCTACATCCACTCCCTAATTCTCTATAATTGGGTATTTCACTCACTCAAATGGTGTTTTTTCAAGCTCACACCTAACTTTTACACTTTGTGTTTTCAAAGGCTCACATAACAACTTATTACAAGTGTTTTCCAAGGCTAACACCAAAACTTCTCTCAAGTGTTTTCTTAGGCTCACATTAAAACCTTTCTTTAGTGTTTTTACAGGCTTACATTTAAACCTATTACAAATGGTGTTTTTGCTCACACCAAACAATCATTTAAAGAATAAAAAAGGTTGAGTAGCAAGATTGCAAGAGTTTGATTACCAATTAATGAATTCTCCTTTTTTTTACATTTGTTTGGTGAGGTATTTATAGCCTTTACCCATCAAAGAGATGTTGCATTAAAACTGGTAGCAAATCTCTAAAGTATGTTAGGCAGATTTTGCATTAAATGTTTGTCAGACTTCATTTACAGTCGCGATTTTTCAATTTCCATATGAGAGCCAAAAATTACGGCTGAAATCCCTATTTGTGTCTAACGACTAGTCCATGTGTCATCTTCTCATTGGTTCATCAAGAAAATATAGTTGTTGCCTTTCACCTATTTATAAAAGTAACGGTCGTGATTTTTCTTTTATAGGGCATGACTTAGGACGCAAATTCGTCTATCAAAATGTCCATCTTCTTCTTCATGAATCGCGGTCGCAACCCATAAGTTGCCATCACGATTTTTGCCTTCCAACGGATACTTAGGACACTTATCATACTGTGGTTGTGGACTTGATTCCCTAATGAGTTACATTGAAAGTCATGATAGCAACTGAGATGCGACACCACGAATTCATCTATAACTTTGGCACTCGTATCTTAGGATGAATCGCAGTAGAGAAGTGGTATACAAATTCGCCTATCCAATTTTCAACCATCTTAAGCTAAGTCGTAGTCACGATATTTGAAGTTGCAGTCGTGAACTAAGAGACACTTTGCTTTCTTTAGAGATTTTGAACTCCATTCAACTTCCAATTTATATACTAACTAAAAACTGCAAAACAACACTTAATTGAAACATTAAAATTGATCAATCTCCTGTGTCAACATCAAAAGAGATCCAATACTTAGGATTAACCATCCTAGTCCAAAAATCTCTCCCTTTTTTATTTTGACAACTTAGATTGATCCAAAGTGAAAATAATGCAGAAATATGAAGTTGGAGTGTCGTATGATTCGATGAATACTTAAGGTAAAATTTCCTAAGTATGATAATTTGATGCTCCCCCTCAACTTATGTTATTTTTTGCAAATTATTTTCTCTTCCTTTTAGACTTAGATTGTTTCTAGTTTCTATCTCTTCCCCTTTGGCAAAATTAAAAAGAGGGTGTAAAAGGGAAATGAAAACAAGCATAAGTGTACATAAGGAGCAAAATAAAAATGCAGTTCATAAAGATAAAGTTTATCAATCATATAAGACAATAATTTGCAAAGAAACACAAATTTATTTATTTATAAATGTGGGATCACAATATTTTTTAAACATAAACACAAATAAATAATAAAAACAATAAAATGCAAAATATCCCTAATCTATAAGGTTGGAGAATCATCATCATCTCCATAAGTTTCTTCCTCTTGCACATGTATGGCTCCTTCTGCTTCATCCTCATCTTCCTCTTGTGTATATTCAAATTTGGTATAGTCCCAAAGATGACAAGGAGGAACTTTTAACTTCTTTTAAAAATCCACCATGTCACTGTGAAGATGTCAAGATATGGGAATCTTCTTTTCATCATTCTCATCATCTTGTCCAATTTTTGATTGATAGTGCCAAGAGACAACTTAGACTAAGGTTTGGTTGAGAAGGAGGGACTAGAATTGCTCTTTCTTCAATGTGGAGCCTCTTCTTTTTAGAAGCTTGTGAAGTTTCCATTTTCTTGGCCCCAAATGCACCCAGGGTGTAGGCATAAGTATTCGGGTGTATGGCTTTGGCATTTATAAGGTAAGTGAGGTCAAAAAAATTTTGGAAAGGAAAAAGCTTCTTGGTGAGGAATTTTTCTTTTTCCTTATCAAGGGCTCCAATGAAACGATAAATGATAGTGATGTGTATGGGCATAAGGAATTAACTCTTGGGTTTGGTACTCATGTGAATCAATGGATCCATAAGGTATTAGCCAGTTTGTATGGGTTTATTTTTGACAAGGTAGAAAAAGAATGCCAAGTCTTTTTGGGACACTTTCTCGTTACTATCACCTCTTGCATTTACCGACAAAATGATGATACGGTGGAGTATCCAAAGGGGTAGGGATTTGATGTGTTTGGCCAAATATGAGTAAGGGTTGTGTTTGGTTTCAATGGAGATTTCTGACAAAAACATGGAATAGATAACATTAAGCATGGAGATTATGAAAGGAATGTTTTCTCCAACTTGTGAATTAAAAATAGAATAAAGTTGTTCAAAAGTTATGTAGAAAGGATCGCCACAGGCCCAGAATACTAACCCGTATTGACCCGTAGGAGATTCGGCTTTACGACTAAGTTGGACTTTGCATATGAATTCTCGCACAACTTCATCATATATGGTTTCATCTCGAAATATGAACTCGTTCTAGCCAAGGTTTGAGAGAAAAACATGAATTTCATTGTTGATGCCTAAGGTTTCTAATAAAAAAGTGGAGGGGATCTTGTTAGGGAGGATAATCTTGGAGGAATTGGCTTTGTACCCTTCTTTCTCCTCCTTAGTAACTCCCTTCATGAGTTGGAGTACAGGGGGTGCAGAGGGTTGAGCCACTTCCTTTCCTTCTTCTACTCTTGTGATCTTCTTTGGGGCAATTGCAAGGGATGAAAAGAATTTGGAAGAATTTGATAGCTTTGAAAGTAAGAGAGTTTAAGAATATGATGAAGTGATAAAAATCATTGTTTGGAGGCTTTATATAGCCATTGAAAGGGTATACAAATAGCTAGAAACAGCTAAAAAAGATTTATTGAAAAGTTGAAAATAGTTGGCCATCAAATCACTTGATGACCAGGTGGCTACCTAAATTTGCATCAGCGAAATCATGAGTCGCGACCGCGAATTCTAGAAAATGTGAGTAATGGACAAATTAGTTGTTGGATCTTTCTAACGACTCTTAAAATTCACAGTTGCTACTTCAAATTCGTGGTCGCTATTTTCCTTTTTGGATGCGATTATCATCATGAAATCATTTGTCTACTATGGAGATGTTATTTCTAAAATTCGCGATTGCAACTTTGAATCTCAGTAGCTCTTTTTTCAAAATTCGCGATCACTAATTTCAAAGGCAGATTTTCATACTTGGAGATATTTGCTTCTAATAACTTCTATTCAACTCCCAATGAAATTCTATCTTAATATCTGAAAAAACAACACTTAAAATTGATATTAAAACCTTTCAATCTATATTGTCAAGATAAAAAAAAAGTCTTGACTTAGGTTTGCACAACCTAGTCCAATAATCTCTCCCTTTTTTTATTTTGACAATCTAGATTGAATATGCAAAGGATAAAGATTCAATTATGCATGCTCCTAAGAGAATGATTGTGAAGTGATTGAAAACATAAGTATGAAATTACTCCCCCTCAATCCATACTCCTCCTTAGTTATTCTAATAAGATCATTGTCTTAGCTTATTACAAATGTAGTTTAATTTTCTCTCCCCTTTTTACATGTTCCCTCTTTGTATATTCAATCAATTATGTCTCCCCTTTTGTTAAGATAAAAAAGAGAGGAATAGGAGGGAATAAGAGAGAGCATAAGGAATATGATAGGGAATGACCATAAATTTATCAATTGTACAAACTCAAATTAGAATAGCAAACATAAGTAATTTTGCACAATTGTTCATAATATGACACATAAAAAGATATATGCATGAAACATAAAATGCATGGAACTTTTATATATAAAATAAACATAAATGTAAAATATTTCAAATATTTAAAGATGCTTGAACACACAAACTAGGGCTAGAAATTTAAGAATTTCATATATGGCCCTAGTATAGAGTATATCATTTTTCATGATTGATTTGAACATTTGAAATGTAGAAAACCTCAAATGCAAAATGAATTGATTCAACTCATCACACAATCAATCAAATCAAATCAAACATGTCAACATATGGATATATCAGGCAATAAAACTCCCCCTAAATGTATGATAAATATATTAAGTTAAAAATATAAGGGATAAGGGATATATTTCAAGTTTAGTATCTATGGCTTGATACCAAATAACCATTTGAAACATTATCCCTTCTTCATTGAATATCTCTATTCAACTTTAGATTGTCCATGATGAGAATTTGGTGAAGGAGTCCCCATCCTACAATATCAAACATTTTGCTTTGGTACTTGGGTCCTTAAGGGTTAGTCTTGGAAGCGTCCCTCAATTTGAAAATGTGGTAAAATACATTAATATGTCCATATCTCATGCAATAATGACATTGGAGCTTAGACTCATAAGTCTTTCTCCTATGCACAACCATTGTATGAGTAAAGGGGACTTCTCATATTTGGATGGTGAGAATGCATGCAAGTGCATGAGTGATTAGGAGTAGAAGAGAATTTTTTATGTTTGTATGGTTGAGCATGTTATTATAAATGTAAGCATAATTTGCTCTTTGAGCCTTAGCTCTTGAGCCTTGGGGGGCCTTTCCTGTGCCATTAGGCATAGGTGGCTTAGTGCTAGAAGCACCTTTCTTCCCCATGACCTCAATACTTGAAGTTTGAGGTGTTGTTGCTCAAACGAATGTTGTGAGTGAAGATGTAGATGTAGAGGCTCCATTCAAGCTTAGACCATGTCTAACTAAATAAGGTCTTTAAGATACAATAAGTGTATCCAAAGCTTCATTTCCCTTATGAAACTTAGAAATAGAATTTCTAAGCTCAATGACTTCACCCTTTAAGGAGTCATTTTCCCTTTTCAAGAAGTTTAGGGATGAAGATGATTTTGAGAGACTTTTAACAGATTTTTTGAATTCTTCATTTGAAGCCCTCAATTCACTTACAAGATTGTTCAAGAATTCAAATTCATCCTCTAACTTGGAACATTTTTTCTTATAAGTTTTCATTTATGACTTCTATTTATCACATTTTAAAGTGAGAACTTCTAAAAGCTCATCATCTATATCATCAAATGCATCATAATCATCATAAAAGTGTGGAGAAGTACTTACCTCTTTGGAGAAGTCCTCTTAAGCCATGAAGCAAAAGTTTGCTACTTCATCTTCTTCACTTGACTCATCATCCTAAGTAGGCTTCAAGGTCTTATTCTTTTCCTGTGATGATAGGAAGATGACTTTCTTTGGATTCTTCTTTCTCTTCTCCTTGTCATCAACTCCTCGATCCTTTTTGATATTTTGGCAAGCTCTTTTTCTTCTTTATCACTTTCATTTGAATCACTTTAGCTTAAATAATCTTCTTGAGCTTTAAAGGCCAAAACTTTCTTCTCTTCTTTGTGTCTTTTTCCTCTTAGCTTTTTCATCTTTTCATCTTTCTTAAGAGCCATCTTATGAGTAAGAAGCTTACTAATGAAGGTATCGGTTGGCACTTTTCTAATCTCTGGATTAGACTCTTGAAAGTTACATACTCTTGCATTAAATTTATATAATATAAGAGATTTAAGGATTTTAGTTTTTACTCATAATTGTAAGAATCCTTCTAAACTTTTTCATATTTATGACAATAAAGAGGAGTCTATTTGTCATTACGTTGATGCTTTCATGGTCTTTCACTATGAAGAACTCCCACTCTGTCACATACATCTCTAACCTACTTGATTTCATAAGAGTTGTGCCCTCATGATAGTTTTTTAGTGCTTTCCATATGGCATGTGTAGTTTGGCAATGTTGGATTCTTCCAATTTCTTCTCTTGACATAGAGCTTAGGAGAATAACCATTGCCCTCTTATTCTTCCCATTTGCCATCCTTTGTGCTTCACTTCATTCTTCTCTTGCAATAACCACCTCTACTCTTTCAACTAACTTTATTGGAGGCTTTCACTCTTCAAGTATATAATCCCATAAGTTGATGAGATCACTATCAAGATAGATCTCCATTTTATGCTTCCAAAAAGCATAATCATTGCCATCAAAGTTTGCATTAAAGTGAGAGTGGACTCCTTCTTCTGCCATTGATATTTTCTCACATAATTAATGCTTGAATTGAGACTTGGCTCTGATACCAATTGTTGGCCCTAGTGCACCAAGAATGGGAGTTGAATTGGTGGCAAATTTAAACTTTTGATTTCAGAGAAAGGTCATAGATATGAAAGATTAGAGAAAGAGAAGGAGAAGAATGAACACAAGAGTTTTATAGTGGTTCGAATATTAACCAACCCTACATCCACTCCTTAATTCATCAATTGGGTGTTTCAGTTACTCACACTTAACTTAGCGTTTAGGCTCACACTAAACCTCACAAGTGTTTTCCCAAGGCTCACACTCAACCTAGTGTTTTAAGGTCACACCAAAACTTATAAGTGATTTTCCAAGGCTCACACTCAACCTATACAAGAGTTTTATAACTAGGCTAACTCTTAAACCTAAACAAGAGTTTTCTATATAAGGGCTCACTTTAAAACCCAAACCTAAGGTGTTTAAAGCTCACACCAAACTATGTACAAAGAAATAAATAATTAAAGTTATGAATTAATTTTGCAAGAGTTTTGGCACATATCAATAGTTATTCTCTTGTATTCAAGTCTATTTGGTGGTGTATTTATAGGCAATAACCACCAAAGAGACGTTACAAAGAAACTATGCCTAAATCTCTAAGTTGTGCTAGGCATATCTTGCATTAAATGTTCGTTAGACGAAATTCGCGGGCGAGACTAAATTCACGATCGCTAATTTTGAATTGTCTCTAATGGCTATTTCACGTGGCATGAAACCATTGGTCTTTTCAAAAACTAGTTGTTAAAACTTTCTAATGAATCTTAAAATTTACAGTCGCTACTTTAAATTCGCAGTCACTATTTTCCTTTTCGAATGCGATTGTCATCGTGAAATCGTCTGTCTAACATGGAGATGTTGTTTTCGAAATTTACGGTCATGACTTTTGAATCTCAACATCTCTTTTCTCACTAATTTCGAATGCAGATTTTCATACTTGGAGTTTTTTTACTTCTAATCACTTTTATTCAACTCCAAATGAGATTCTATCTTAATAACTGCAAAAACAACACTTAAAATTGATATTAAAACCTTTCAATCTATATTGTCAATATCAAAAATGAGTATTGACTTTGGTTTACGTAACCTAGTCTAAAAAAAATATATTGTTTAGTGGCTTAATTAGTCTAAAACTTAAATTCACCCTTATGATGTCCTTTCGTAAAAGTTGAAGGGCCAAGTAGGCCCTTAATCCATGATATTTTATAATGGTATAATGAATCGTCTAAGGATAATACAATGGTTGATAATTTTATAGCACCAAGAAGTTGATGCAAGCTTTAGGTCTTTCGTTGTAGAAGATTCATTATTGCATGAATAATTGCATGTTATATTAGGATGATAATATTGATATAAGGACATGCAAGTTTTATTATTTTCCTAAATATAAGTGCACGTCTCAAAGATCAAGTACATCTAAAATGAAGTTTCATATAAAAAGATGTATTACTTTCCTCTAACACTGAGTCTATAAAGGTTGAATGCTTTTGAAGCAACTACTAAGTATATGAGATGGCATGCAGAGCATAAGCAAGAAGACAGTGTGATAGAACATTGTTCAGATTATGCCACATGAAAACATTTCAATTGTATGAATCCATAGTTTTCATGTGAAATCTACAATGTGCATCTAGGATTATGCATTGATGGTTTCCAACCTTTTGGCCAATCTAGACAATAATATTCATGTTGGCCAATTATTGTCACACCTTATAATTTGCCTCTCCGGATATGTACGAAGAAGGAATACATGTTTATCTATATTTTGGTTTCTGGACCAAACAATCCAAAATAGAAGTTGGATGTATTCTTATAGTTAATGATTGCAATAACTAAAATAGCTATATGAATTTAGAATGGAGAAATATGATATTTCAACTAAACAAAAATTTCTTGATGCGAGCAGCTTTGTTATGGACTATAAGTGATTTCTTAATTATGGTATGTTGTTTAGTTGGAGTACTCAAGGCAAACTTCACCATATTACATGGAACATATTGATGCCTTCATGCTTTTAAGTCGTAGTAAGTAACCATCGTTTGATAATACATAAAATTCTTATAAGTTAATCATCCATTTAGATGGAGCAAAACTATGTTTCTTAGGAATCACACAATTGAAGATGGGGTTCCCCCTATATGTTCAGGAATGGAGAATTTAGAGGAAATAAATAGATTACAATTGATAAAATTCACAAAAGTTTGATCGAAAGAAGTTATTTCTTAAATAACAAAACAAATAAGATGTGGGAGGAAGGAATGAAGTATATTCAAGGATTTACCTTATTATAGTACCAATTTTATTGGATTAAGTTGGTTAAACCTAAGTCAAAACTCTCTTGAGAGCTTGACAATGTAGATTAACATGCTCTAACATCATTTTTAAGTATTGTTTTTGCAATTTTTAAAATAGGTTTGCATTAAAAGTTGAATAGGAGTCTAAATCTCAAGCATTATGAAAGGCATCCTAATTTGTAGCCAAGAATCTTTAATTTACAATCGCGATATTGCAAAAGGAATGAATGACTATGATCTAGACTGATTTACAAAACAAATCGCTACTACGACCTAACCAAGAAAGCTATGAAGTTCAAACAGTAGAATTCAAAATGACCATAGAGTTAAAGATCGCGACTGTGACTTTTAGAGTTACCCTTAAGGAACTAAGTCCATAACCATAACTTGCCAAGTGTCTAAGATAATTGCTAACATATCAAAATTCATGTCGATGAAATAGTTTTTGAGACTGCAACCTATTAAAGCAACTTCTCCTTATCAAACAAATGAATTTACAGCGCCAATCGTATCCAAAAGAAGATAGCTCGTGACCATAACTTTTATTTAGTTGGAAGAACATAATAACTATTTTTCTTAGAAGATGAATAATAACATGCCATATGGACTAGCAATTAGATACAAATAGGACTTTTTACCATGATTTCAGCAAATTAGGTGCAAGAAGAGAAATCGCGATCGCGAATAATCAGTTACATCTATAAAATGTGTCTGACAGACATTTAATGTAAGATCTGCCTATCTTGCCTTAAAGATTTAGACATAGTTTCTTTGTAACGTCTCTTTGGTGGTTATTGCCTATAAATGCTCTAAAAAACATGAATGCAAAAGAATAATATTGAATATAGACAAACACTTGCAATTTTATTTCTCAACCTTCAATTCTTTATATGTGAGTTGGTATTGTTAGGTGTAAGCATTAAACACTACTGTAATTGGGTTTAAGAGTTGGCCTAATTATAAAACTCTTATAATAGGTTAAGTGTAACCCTTTGGAAAATACTTGAGAGATTTTTGTGTGAACCTTAAAACATAAGTTGTAAGGTTGTGTGTGAGGCACAAAACATAAAGTGTGCAAGTTTGGTGCGAACATGGAAACACCATTTAGAGTTAGTGGAATACTCAATTGTAAAGAATTAGGGAGTAGATGTAAGGTTAGTTAACACCGAACCGCTATAAAATATTGTGTCTCTATCTCTTCTCTTATTTCTTCTATATCTATATTTCATTACCTCCCCTTAAACTTTTAAATTTCGTACCAATCCAACCCCCCTTCTTGGTGCTCAAGGGCCAACAAGTGATATCAAAGCAAGGTCCCATAAAACTCTTAATTATGTGAGTAAAGACAAATGGCACAAGATGGAATCCACACCCATCTCAAGTAATACTTCAATGGATTCACCTACATGCATTGGAAGTATAGAATGGAGATATACTTAAACAGTGATGTAGTGGTTCTTTAGGATATAGTTATAAAAGAATGGAAACCTCCTACTAAGGTGGTTGATGGAAGTGAAGAGTTAGTCATATGGGAGGAATGGGTGGAAGCTCATAGAAGATCACATGAAAGGAATAAAAAAGCAATGACAATTCTTCTTTGCTCTTTATCAAGGGAGGAGATTGGAAGAGTGTAATACTACCTCACTGCACATGGAATATGGAAAGCTTTTGAGAACTATTATGAAGGCACAACCTTAGTGAAGTTCAATATATTAGATATATATGTGACGAAATGGGAGTTATTCGTGATGAAAGGCAATGAAAGCATCACTGATATGATAAATAGGCTTTTATCCATCATCACAAATATGAAAAAATTCAAAAGAATACTCATAAAAAATACTCAAATCTTTACCTCTTGAAAGTTTGGTGTATGGGTGTGTAGTATTTAAGAGTCAAATCTAAAAATAGGAAATGTGTCAATAGATATCCTCATAGGCAAGCTTCTTACTCATGAGCTAGCCTTGAGGAAGGATGAGGAAATAAAAAAGATTATAGGGCAAATAGACAAGAATGAAAAAATAAAAAAGAAGACTTTAGCCCATAAATCCTTAGCCAAAGACAAAGAGGTAGAAGCTATCTCAAGTAATGATGTAAGTGAAAAAGAAGAGGATGAGTTGGCCATGCTTTCTAAAAAAACTAAAGAGCTAATAAGAAGAAGGAAGAATAAAAGGAACTTCAATAAGATATCTCCCAACCTCAAAGAAAAGAAAAATGAAGTAACATGCTATTAGTGTGGCAAGCAATGCCACTTCAAATATGATTGCCCCAAGCTAAAAAAAAAAAAGAAAAAAGGGGGACAAAGAAAAGAAGAAAAGCTTCAAAGCCATTTGGGATGACAGCTCTAGTGAGGAGGATGAAGATAAGGAAGTAGCAAATCTATAAGGACTCTTCTAATGAGGTAAGTTCTTCACCTCATTCTAGGGAAAACTATGATGCATATGATGATGTAGATGATAAGCTCTTAGAAACTTTTATTTTGAGATGTGACAAGTATAAGTCACAAATGATAACTCATAAAAAGA
This sequence comes from Omphalea diandra, assembly GCA_949677035.1. NCBI lineage: Eukaryota > Viridiplantae > Streptophyta > Magnoliopsida > Malpighiales > Euphorbiaceae > Omphalea > Omphalea diandra. The sequence goes on from CATIWR010072163.1 coordinate 23,051, forward strand.
AATGCTCAAAACTAAAAAATGAGTTTAACTCATTAAATGTGATTGTAAGTGAGTTAAGAGCTTCAAATGAATAACTCAAAAAATCTATAGAAAGTCTTACTAAATCTTTTTCTTCTCTTAATTCCTTGAGAAAGGAAAATGATACCTTAAAAGCAGAGGTAATTAAGTTTAGAAATTCTATTTCTAAGTTTCATAAAGGGAAGGAAGCTTTAGATACATTAATTATATCTCAAAGACCTTTCCTAGTAAGACATGGTTTAGGCTTTAATGGAGCCTCTTTTCATCTACACCCACTCCCACTACTTTTATTAGAGCTTGAGCACCACAAACATCTAGTATTGAGGTAATTGGGAGGAAGAGTGGTAGGAGCACTAAGCCACTTATGCCCAAGGGCAAGAGGAAAACATTTCAAGGCTCAAATCGTAAGCTTAAAAAGGCTAATAGTGCATTCATCTAAAATAAGAAGCATGTTCACCCTAACACACATAAAAAAATTCTCTTTTTCTCCAAATCATTCTTGCACATGCTCACATTCTCACCATGATGGTATAATAAGGCTCCCTACTCATATTAAAGTGTTTGCATAAAAAAAGACTTACAATTCTAAGCTCTAATGTTACTATTGTATGAAGTTTGGTTATATAAATATTTTTTAGTATATTAGGAAGGCTCACCTCAAATTAGAGGACCCTTTAAGACCTAACCTCCAAAGACCCAAGTATAGTTGGGTACCTAAATAAAAGTGATCTATTTTTGGTATGTAGGAATGTATGCCAACCATCAATAAAGACAATGATTGGTATGTGGTAGTGGATGCTCAAAACATATGACGGGTAACGAAAAGCTATTCATAGCCATAAAAGAGAAAGAAGGTGGTAAAGTCACTTTTAGGAATAATGCCTAAGGTAAGGTAATTGGCATTGGAATAATTGGTAAGAATGGTTGTTCACTTGTTAACAATGTTCTTTTAGTTGATGGTTTGCAATGTAATTTGTTAAGTGTAAGTCAATTATGCGATAAAAGTAATAAAGTTACCTTTGACCCTAGAGAATGTTGGGTTACCACCTTGATAGATAAAAAGGTAATCTTTAAAAGTGAAAGGAGGGACAATACCTACCTAATTAACTTAGACAATTTGGCTAACCAATCCTTCAAGTGTCTTGTGTCTCTTATTAATACTTGGCTTTAGCATAAAAGACTTGGTAATGCTAGCATGGAGCTTTTACAAAGCCTATCTAAAGGAGAGCTAGTGGAAGGTCTTCCCAAGCTAAAATTCTCCAACGACAAGACATGTGGACCTTGCCAAATTGGGAAGCAACATCAAACTTCATTTAAAGCAAAGTGCTAGCCCTAGGCACCTAGAAAGGGAGGTTTAATTGGTGTATAAAAATTAAAACAATAAGATAGGGAAAAGAATAAGTAGAAAGTAGACACAAGATTTATAGTGGTTCGGGTATAATTGACCCTATGTCCATTCCCCAATTCTCAGTAATTGGGTGTTCCACTATCTACCAATGATGTTTTCAAGCTCACACCAAACTTTACAATGTCTAAAAGAATAGAAAAGATTGGGTAGCAAAATTGCAAGAGTTTGGTTACAAAGTTATTAATTCTCTTGCATTTACATATGTTTAGTGAGGTATTTATAACATGTACCCACCAAAGAAATGTTACAATAAAACTGGTACAAAAATCTTCAAAGTATGTTAAACAGATTTTCACATTAAATGTTTGACAATCTTAATTCGTAGTCGCGAAATCCAAATTCCATACGAAAAACCCCATTTGTATCTAATAGCTAGTCCATATAGCAGCTTCTTATTCGTTTATCAGGAAAATATACTCACTGCCTTTCACCTGCTCACAAAAGTAGCAGTCACGATTTTTCTTGTACAGGACGTGACTTAGGACACTAATTCCTCTGTCAAAAATGATGATCTTCTTTTTGAAGATTTGCGATCGCTACCCACAAGTTGCCATCACGATTTTTGACTTTCAACGGTCACCTAAGACGCTTGTCATGCTTTAGTTGTGGACTTAGTTCCCTCTTGAGGCTCTTTTAAATTGTGGTTGCAATTCTGATGCGACACATACTGCAAAATAACCTGTCACTTTTAAACTCATCTTGGATGAGTCGTGGTCAAGAATGACTCTGCGTTTTCGCCTGTCTAATTTCTAGCAAGACTTATCATGGATCTCAGTCGTGAATATGAGATTGCGATGGCAATTTAGAAGTAAACTTGGAGTTTAAGAGCTCCATTCAACTTCACTTGAAGATCCTTCAGATTTTTGTAAAATAATACTTAAATGAACCATTAATAATGATAAATCTCCTTTGTCAAGATCAAAAGAGTTCTTAGACTTAGGATTGATCCTCCTAGTCCAACAATCTCCCCCTTTTTTATTTTGACAACTTAGATTGATCCAAAGTTCAAAGATAAATGCAGAAATGTGAAGCTAAGTATACTATAGAATCAATGAATACTTAAGATGAAATTTAAAGTATGACATTCAATAAATTTAAAAGAAATATGTTAAAAATCCTAAGTGTGATAGTATAAAGCTCCCCCTTAACTTATGCTATGGTTGCAAGTTATTTTCACTTACTCCCCATTAGTCTTTAATCTTAGATATTTCTTAGTGTTTATCTCACTCCCTTTGGCAAGATCAAAAAGAGGGTGTTAGAGGAAAATGTGAACAAGCAAAAGTATGGATTAGAAGCAATCATAAGAAAGTAAACCATAAAGAAGATGTATCAAACACATAAAGCAAGTATTTGCAAGAAAAAAAATGCACTTTATTTATTGACATTTGTAGTATCACACATAGTTGAAAATAAATAAAAAAACAAACTAAACAAAGGACTAGAAAACAAGAAAAATAGATTCCTAAGCTAGAAATTAAGAGAATCATCCTTGTCTCCAAAAGTGTCTGCTGCTTGTTCTTGTGTGATTCCCTCAACTTCATCCCCAACCTCAACATCTTCATTTCCATCTTCATCCTGAGTGTCTTCAAACTCAGTGAAGTCTGGAAGGTGGCAAGGGGGATTCCTAATTTTTCTTACAAATCAACCATATCACTATAGAGGTGAGAAAGGAACAAAAATCTCCTTTTCATCATCCTCATCAACTTGTCAAGCTTGTTATTGATGGTTGCAAGTGAAAGTTTTGCCTTAGGCTTTGGTTGAGGAGGGATGGATAGATCTCCTTCAATAGCTAGTCTCTTTCTTTTAGAAGCTTGTAAAGACTCCATTTTCTTTACTCCTTCTGCAACTAGAGTATACACATAGGTGTTCGGATGAATAGCCTTGTCGTTGATTAAATAGGTGAGGTATAGACAGTTTTAGGAGGGTAGAAGTTTCTTGGTGAGGAATTTCTCATTTTCCTCATCAAGTGCTCCTACAAATCTATAGATGGCAATAATATGGGAGGGTAAGAGAAATTGACTTTTTGGTTTTATACTTATATGGATCAATTGATCCACAAGGTATCTGCCTGTTTGAATTGGTTTGTTTTTTACAAGGCAAAACAAAAATGCCAAGTCTTTTTGGGGATACCTTCTCATTGCCATTTGCTCTTGCATTGATTGAGAAGGTGATGATGCGATGAAGGATCCAAAGGGGTAAGGATTTTATGTGTTTGGCTAAGGAAGATCTTGGGTTGTGTTTGGTTTCAATTAAAACTTTCGACCAAAATTCAGAATAAATCACATCAAGTGTGAAGATTATGAAGGGGATGCTTTCTCTGACTTGAAGAATAAAGAGGGAAGATAGTTGGTCGAAAGTGATGTAAAAAGGATAGTCAAAGGCCCGAAACACTAACCCATATTGTCCTGCACTTGAATCGGCTTTTCAGCTCGATTGTATGGTGCACATAAATTCTCGTACAACCTCTTCGTATCTGGGTTCATCTCAGAAGATGAACTCGTTCCAGCCCAAATTGGAGAGGAAGGCTCAAATTTTTGCATTGATACCCAAAGTTTCCAACATAAAAGTTAAGGGTATCTTGTTTGGAAGAATAACTTTTGAAGAGTTGGCTTTGTACCTATCTTTTTCTTCCTTAGTAATTCCCTTCATGAGATGGAGGGTAGGGGATGCAGAGGGCTGAGCCACTGCCTTGCCCTTGTCTACTCTGAAAATCTTCTTTGGAGCCATAAGAGATGAAGAGAGAGCTTGATGATTTAGATATATTTGAGAGAAATAGTTGATGTTTAGAAGTGAAGTGATGAAAGTACTATTGAATAGGTGTGAAAATGACTATAAACGACTAAAAATGGATTAAATGAAGAGTGGAAACAGTTGGCAGTCAAATCACTTAATTGCCTAGGCGGTTACTCTAATTCGCGTCCGTGAATCCATGAGTCGCGATCACAAATTTTGAAAAATGTGAGTAACTAACAAATTTTCCTCAGGAATACACGCCTTAACTATCAAAATTTTGAAAAACATATCAAAATTCATGGTGGAGTGGAAATTTTGCAACCGTGAATTAATGTTTAATAGCCATATGAAATTAACTTATAATTCACAACTGTGAATCAAGGATAGTGACCGCGAATTATGAGTCTCTAAAGAAAATAGTTGAGTTTTGAAAAAATTGTGATTCACAATATTATATCAACCACAAATGTCACAAATCATATACAAATACACATGATGTCAAAGATTTTCATTTTAGGGAGCTTTCATCAAGCATTCATAGTTCTCTTTTAACGAAGTTCATCTTTCTTCATTTAGAGATTTGGTGAAAATATATGCAAGTTGATGATTTGTGTCAATGAATTTTAACACAATATCACCCTTTTGCACATGCTCTCTAAGAAAATGATGTCTAATATTTATGTGCTTGCTCCTAGAGTGTTGGATGGGATTCTTAAATAGATTGATAGCACTAGTGTTATCACACTTGATAGGGATGTGATTAATCACCTTGCCAAAATCCTTCAATTGTTGTTTCATCCAAAGGACTTGGGTGCAACAGTAACCCGCAACCATATATTCGACTTCTGCGGTGGATAAGGCAACCGATTCTTGCTTTTTACTGAACCAAGAAACTAGGCATTCACCTATAAATTGGCAAGTCCATGAGGTACTTTTTCTATCCAATAAGCTACCCATATAATCCACATCCGAACCAGACTAAAGGAAGAATCCTTAAGATACCATAACCCTAAGTGTATAATGCCATGCAAATACTTAAAGATCCTTTTAACAACATTCAAATGTGACTCTCTAGGAGAGGATTGAAACCTAGCACACATACAAACACTAAACATGATATCTGGCCTAGAAGAAGTAAGATAAAGTAGAGATCCGATCATACCTCGATATCTCTTTTCATCTACCACCTTACCCGATTCATCCTTATCTAGCTTGATGGTACACGCATTGAAATTTTAGCTACCTTCCAACCATCCATGCCAAATTTCTTTAGTATCTCCTTTGTGTATTTGGCTTGGTTGATGAAGATTTCTTCCTTGGATTGCTTGATTTGTAGACTGAGAAAGAACTTGAGCTCCCATCATTCTCATTTCAAATTCCCTAGTCATACACTTAGCAAACTCTTCACAAATAGACTCATTAATAGCACCAAAAATGATATCATCAACATAGATTTGAACAATTAATGTATTTTACTTTTACTTTTAAACAAAAAGTGTGGTGTCTACCTTTCCTTTCTCAAAATCATTTTTTAAGAGAAATGAACTAAGCCTTTCATACCAAGCTCTTGGAGCTTGTTTCAAACCATATAAGGCTTTGTTCAATTTAAAAACATGGTTTGGAAAACAATGAGACTCAAAACCAAGAGGTTGTTTGTAACAGCCATATTCGATTTACAAAACTCATATCATTCATGTCCAAAATACATATGCATAAAGGTTTTATCCACCCTACACACACAATCCAACATGTATTTGATGTACATATATGTATATGACACAAGGAGAGAGAGAGTTAAGATTCAGCTAATGACCTGTGGTCCATATGTCTCAATATAAAACTCAAAACACCTAAAGTGTCCAATTCCTATTCTTCAATATCTAAAAAAAATTTGTGATTTGGTGAGTCACGACTCAGTAAATAAAAACAATAATCAAATTCTCATGGCATAATCCATAATCAAATATCATCAAGATATATTGCAAGTGCAAATGCCATACCTTTGTTTTTGTCGTGACCGTGCA
>CATIWR010072165.1:0-21555 GCA_949677035.1 Omphalea diandra
CACGGTTAGGACAAAAACAAAGCTATTGCATTTGCACTTGCATAGTTAATTATTATACTTGTAATGTATCTTGATGATATTTGATTATGGATTATGCCATGAGAATTTGATTATTGTTTTTATTCACTGAGTCGCGACTCACCAAATCGTAATTATTTTATAGATACTGACGCATAGAATTTGGACACTTTGGTACATAAAGTTTTGCATAGAGACACATAGAACACAGGTCGACGACTAAATTCCAACTCTCTCTCCTTGCGTCATGTACATACATTTGATAGGAACTAGTTATGGTCACTGGTCTTAACATTAGTTAACATGTGTACATTAAATACATATGGGATTATATATGTATGATGAATAAAACCTTAATGTATATGCATTTCCAAACGTAAAATGCCATGATTTGCAACTGAAGATGATAGTTATAGTTAGTGGTATTAGAGTGTTCAAGCACACGCGGGGCATACGTATAAATCTAGATGTGTATGATATCGCGGGACTGATGGGCAAATCTCGGATGTTGAGTGCTCTGATAGGTACCAGCTGTAGCCACATTGTGACGTTACAATTTGTGGTATCAAAGTTGATTTACAAATGGGAATAATGGGTATCATAGTTATTGGTTTGACGAATGAATTTAGATGTTACAGTTTTGGTATTAGAGAGGGCTCAAGCATACGTGGGGCAGACGTGCAAATCCTGATGTGTATGACATCACGAGATCGACGGTCAAATGCCGAATGTTGAATGCTCTGATAGGTACCGATTGTAGCATTACAGATTGTGGACATGAATAGTATGAGTTTTGTAAATGAAATGGTTGTTACAGTTATTGGTATCAGAGCAAATATGAATACGGTCGTTACAGCTATCAACAACCTTTACAAGGGTAAGTTTTCAGGCACTACCAATCCTTTACAAGTGATAGATTCTTAGACTCTATCACCCTCTTACAACTAGTTCACAAATACTACTTAACCCTAACCAAAATTGGTTTCCAGGTACTAATTTAGACCATTCATAAGATATAGTTTTTAAGGTTTCACAACCTATGGTTTCATCAAACTAAATACATTAATTTAATCAATAAAGACTCTTTAAATACTCCCACAAGTTATGCTTGATGGGCATGAGAATGTGAAGAGAATTTCTAAAAAGCTTATTCATAAAACACTATTTTAAAGATGAGCTTTGGAAGCTTTAAATAATGAACTTATGTTGATTGCTAGATCACTTTTTATTCACCCTTTTGATTAATAATAACTTTCATAATTGGATGCCCACTTAATGGAATAGCTTTATTTTTATATTAGTTGAGAGTGGGTTTTTTTATAGCATGAACAAAGATAAGGAATCAACCATCTTTGATTTCATAGAAACAGGTGCTTATTAAACAAGATACACATCTAATGATTGTTAGATTTATCAAAATGCCTATTGGGGCTAGTTATTAGAGAGTAGTTGGCTCAAGGCTCCTCTTTTAACTATAACATTTGTTTATTTCACTTTTTCTTCAATGATCATTAAAAATAAATAATGGTCATTAGTTTTAACCTTTAAAGTCTATTGGAGGAAGATCAATGCCTATTGTTGATTCCTATAAAAGTATGAATTTGGTGCCCTATTTTACAAGATATATAGAAATGATTCAATGACTATTAGAGGATTTGTAATGCCTATTGGTAGCACTTTTAATGCCTATTGAGATATGAATGTCCCTCGTTGAAGGGTCTAAATCTCATAGCTCAAACTATAACACTTTTCAAAGCCTGTTGGTGAACTTCCAATGCCCATTAGATGTGCTCAACACCTGTTAAGATATTGAGTGTGCTTCATTGGGGGGTCCTGAGTTTTTAGCATAATCTGAAGAGGTTGTTCAATGTCTATTGGGCCAATGTGCATTTTGAGTTCTAGAGAGTTTTGCTCAATCTAAGGCACTTTGCCAACACCTATTGTGAAAGTACAAAATTTGTTATGAATCAACAACATCATCAGTTGTGAAATCATAACCCTTATTATGAGGTCCAATGTGCATAGTTACGTCTAAGTAGTGGTCCAATGCCTATTGCGATATTTGCTCGTTACATGGTCTATGGGGCTTTTTAGAGGTGGACGACACTCGTTGGTCTATTAAACTGAGTTTGCTTTGATCTTCATTATCTAACACTTAGAGTTTTCAATCATGGTTTTATCTACAATAATCATCATTCAAAGAATTGTTATTCTTGCTAAATCTAACACGAATAACTTTAATAAAGGTTAGCTCTTTGGCTGGTTTGTAATCATCAAAATAGGACTTGGAACCTTAAGGTTCAATAATAATCTTAGTTTGGAATTTCTTTCCCTCGAAATAATGACTTGAGCTTAACAGTCATATTTTTCTTTGAAATAGGTTGAACATATTAGAAATCTTTATACACTATTGGAAAATAAGGAATTTCTCTAAGATGCATCTTTTACACCACTTCAAGTTACAGGAAAGCTCTACATATTGTTAGGACTTACTAAAACTCCATTCGAGGTGAAATTCAAAAACTTGGCAATCTTAAGGAAGTGATTAAGGCATTCTTTGGACACCCATTTTTTTATGTCCACACCTTTATCACATTACCCCTTATTACCCTTTTGAGCCATAACGAATATTCCTTAGAGAGTATAAATAAGCCTTTTTTTCTTTCACCAATATCCTTCATTATAACCATAGAGACTAAATAATCTTTTACGTCCCTTATCAAGAGAATAAAGAAAGGATATGGTTATACACTAATATTTGGTACATTGGATCCTTTCTATGCATTTATTTTGAATAATGAGCAAAAAAAGCTCACTTATTATTATCCATTTAGCGCCATAAAGGTTAATTCAAGTTTGGGGGTGGCATACTGATAGCTTAAAAGTGTGCTTAGTTCTTTCATCTAGTAAAAAAAATGATTGAAATAAAGGTGATAAAAAGAAAAAAAAAAAAAGAGCAAAGTAATAAAAGGAAAGCAAAAAATAAATTAAACCTCCTAGAAAATAAGCAAATAAGGTGTTATGGATGTTCTTCAAGAAATAAATATGAGTCATAAACATATATCAATCTTTTAAAAATCATAACATTATTATAATCAATGCTCTAGCAAAATATCTCTTATTTTGGACTTAACCACCCTTTGTAGCTTAACCATAAGCCTTACACTACATGCTATTGAAAACCTTATGATTCTTGAGGTTGCTAGGTTATACATTAGAAGAGAAAGGTGAATTAATATTGCTTATGGTCATATGTGATTTCTAGGAATTGAGGAAGAATCTTGCTTAAGGTGAATGTGAAAGAGAATCAAAATAGTGAATGAACTAAGATGCTAAGCCACACTCACTTTTTTGTGTTTTATTAATTGTGAATTGTTTGGAACTTATTATTAACTCAAACGAAATTGCTTGAGCAAGGAAAATGATGATTATAACTGAGATAAATCTTCTCTTTGAAACTCTTAATGCTCAATTCGAATGATAAGAGATGTTGATTTGTGCATTGGTAAAGAAAATCAATACTTGAGGACAAATAATAATTCAAGTTTAAGAGAATTTGTTTAGTGGAATAATTTTCATATTTTTAAAGTTTATTCCTTTTATAATTCATGCATTATCTTTGAGATTAGCATAATAATAGAACAAATGTATCAAAAATGGTGCTTTATAGGTAAAAATTGAAAAAAAGCAAAAGATAGGAGGAAAGGACAAACACACGACTTATTATCCCTTAGTGCCCTAGGTAGGGAGTTGAATATGGCAATGGTAAGTAAGAAAAAACAAAACTAAGTGCAAAAATGGTTGAAGAATCAAGACACATGATTTATAGAGGTACAACACAACTTACCTACATCCTCTCCTTTAATATTTCCACTAAAGCCTCACTATCTTGATAGCTTAAGGTGCTATCAACAACCTTTACACAAGTAACTTTCCAAGTACTTATAAACCCTTTATAAGTGACATATTTTTAAGCACTATCTACCTCGTGCACGTAGATTACAAATACTACTAACCTTAACCTAAAATAGTTTCTAAGTACTACCTTAAACCTTAATATACTTTCAAGTTTTCCCAACCTAAGGTTTCCACAAACTAAATATAACATTTTAAGGAGGAATGCTTTTTCATTCAAGTAATAAAGATACTTTAAGTATTCTCACAAGGTATGTTTATTGAGGTTGATAATGTGAAGAGAATGCTTGACAAGCTTATTCTTCAAACTCTATTTTGAAGATAACTCTTACAAGCTTTGAATAATGAATTTCTCTTAATAGCTAGATCACTTTTTATTCACCTTTTTTTATTGAGAAAAGATTTCACAGTAGAATACTCACTTAATGTAACCATTCTCTATGTATTTTTGTTGATAGCGGGTCTTTTTATACCAATAAAGAACCATTAGAGAGAAAACTTTCACTTCATATTGCATCTAAGATCAAGTAACACCCATTTAGACATCCCCACACCCATTGCTAAGGCCACAACCATTATTTCTTTCATGCAAATGGGTGGTTGTCAAATAAAAAACACCTTTAATGGTCACTACTCTAATGAAATTTCCATTGGGACTAGCTATTAGAGTTAACTTAACTTAAGGCACCTCTTATGACTTTTACAAAGGTTTGTTTCACTTTTCTTTTATGACCATTAGATTAAAAAAATGGTCATTACCTTTAAACTTCAATGCTTATTAGAGGAAGATCAATGCTTATTATAGATTCCCAAAAAGTATTAACTTGATTCTCTATTTCACAAGATCTCCACAAGTCCTTCAATGGATGTTAAATGGTTTGCAATGTCTATTAGTAGCACCTTCAATGTATGTTGAGATATGTGAGTTCCTTATTAAGGACTCAAGAGCTTGTAGCTCAAATTGGAGCATTTTTCCAATGCCTGTTAGTGATATTCCAATGCTCGTTAGATGTACTTAATGCCTATTAAGATGTTAAGTGTGCCTTGTTGGGAGGAATAAAACCTTTAGCATAAACTAGAGAGCCTTTTTCAATGCATATTATGAAGGACCACTGTTCATTTCAAGTTTTGGGATGTTTTACTCAAGCTAAGGCATTTTGTCCAACACCTATTGCAAAAATGGAATGCCTATTGAAAGGCAAGATCAATGCCTATTGAAAAAAATGCAATGTTCATTGTGAGATTCAATACGCATAGCCATGCCTAAGCAGTTGTCTAATGCCTATTAGGGATGTAATCAATGCATATGGATAGGTCTAAAAAACTATAGTCAGGTTGAGATGTTTTTCCAATGCCTATTGTAATATCTTCAATGCCCGTTGATAGGTCTATAATGCCTATTGCATGAAGACAACACCTATTGGTTTGTTACGTTAAGTTTGCCTTAATCTTTACTCTCTAATACCTTAAGTTTCCAAACATACTTCCTTTATCAATCATCATAGTTAAAGGAGTTGATTGTACCTGCATGTTCTAACATATATAACTTGGATAAAGGTTAGCTCTTTCATTTACTAGTAATCATCAAAAAAAGACTTAAAACCTTAAGGTTCAACATTCTCCCCCTTTTTTATGATGACAAATAGTCTAACATAAGTAAGAAGGATAAATATATTAAGAATCAAATCTTAACTCCCCCATGATCTATTCAGGTCATGAATTAAGTTATCATGTTATCCTTTAATTTCTCTTCTAAGAAAATGCTATTTGATCATTCTTATTATGATTTAACATTTTGCTCCTCTTTAAGATCTGTTCATATTATATACACCATATTATATTTTGCTTCTCCACTTTGTCATTATGAAAAAGAAGCAAACAATAAGTAAAAGATCAAGTAAAGAAGCATAAATGATCTATAAATTCATTATAAGAGTTTACTTTACAAAAGATAGCAGTATACTATACATTGTAAATGATATGTTATCAAATCATTAGTAATTTTGAAAACAATAGAAACACAAGGAAAGGAAAAAAAAAATTATGCAGAAGACTGATGAGGATAAATGGTTTTGGAAGGAGAGGAATGGGTTTGATCTTGAGGTTGTAAAGGTGATTTTGGCTCTTTGGATTGCTCTTGGCTCTTGGGCGCTGCTGGCAATATAGGTTCCTTAGACTCTTATGGGTGATCTTATTGCATAAAATATGTGTCTTAGTTCTTAATTGGAACCATGAGCTACCCTTGATCACTTAGAATTCCAGGTTATTAGATTAAACCCATCCTCAATCCAATAAAATGTCTGGTTCACATCTTTAAGCTCACCTTTAAGTTAGTTCACTATTTGCTGAAGGGAAGTGAAAGAGTCCTCAATTCATTTAATGGTTGTATTGAGTGCTTTCTGCTGCTCAAGCACTCTTTGCTTGAAGGGAGAGAAAGATATGGAGCTGATTGAGGAAGTGTACCTATTTCTAGTCCTTTTACTATTGTAACCCCTATATTGATAGCTTCTTCAACATTTCCACTGTCCTCTTCTTCTTGATGAACTTCTCCTTCCTCAAGCACTTTCTTGATCAATCTTATGCTCAACCTTTGTAGAATCCCCATGATCAATAGCATTTTCTCTATAATAGGCTTATTGTCAGATAACTTCTTTAGCACTATGTCAGTGTCTTTAAGCTCTACCTCAAATTTGGTTTATAAACTTTGCAATCTCTCTGATATAGTGAGCCATCATAAAGGCATTGGGCTTATCAATTTATACATTAATTCTCTACAACAACATCTAATGTTTGTTCACCTTTTGCTTGTTCATCATGCCTCAGAGGTAGAATAGGTCTATCATTGTGTAGTTGTCATTAGATTGGCCCCTTCCATTTATGTTCCAAGTAATGAACATGTGGGCAATCCTTAGGGCCTGGCTCATTATTTTCAAAGCCTTACTATTATTGTAGTTGTAGTTTATGGTCCTATTAGTGATTGATTTCCAAAATTAATTGACATCAATTTTGAAGGTTAGAAGAGTCTCTGTTAACCCATAGTTGGTAGCATGAAGACATTTGGCCAAACCATTTGGCTTAATGTTGTACTTCTTCCTAAGTAGCTTGAACTTGATTGTGTCTGCCTCAGCATAAACATCACAATCATTCCCTAACACTTCTAAAGTAGCAAGAAATTCCACAATGAGCTCCAAGTATGATGACTCTCTAAATTGGTAGAAAAGCTCCTATCCTATTCCTATCAACCACTCCTCAACTTACTCTGCCAAATCTTAACTCTATAACTTATTCCATTCCATGAATTTTCCACCACCAATCTATCTCTTTAGTAGTTTTTAGGCCAAAAGTTTTTCTTTTTAATCCTCAAGGTGAAATTATTAACTTAAAGGATCATTTGAAGTCTTTGAACTTGGTTTGGGAGTCTGCTATATTTTAATGGCTTTCCCTTTGCCCTTAGATTCATGAACTATTTTAACTTTCTTCTTATATTGATATTCCAAATTTGAAGGTTTTGCACTTCCTCTCTTTTGTTAAGTAATCATGAAGGTAAGCTTCTCTTCATGTCAAAGCTTGAGCTAGTGTAAGAAGGTTAAGGGTTTTTCCTAATAGGTTATTTGTATCTTTTTGTGAAGTCAGGTTTACTTGCCATAAGCGATTCATGCAATTAAAATACAAGAAATTATAGTATAAATAAAGAGAGAGAGAGAGAGAGAGAGAGATGAATAGAGAGTAGGGTAGTTGTAGAAAGTGAAAAGTTTTAAGGTTTTAAGGGAGGTTTATGGCTCACACAATAACCTTACACCTTGTCTTTTCTAGGATCACACAAAAACCACTTACAAGAGTTTTCAAGGCTCACACTAAAACCACTTACAAAGGTTTTCAAGGCTCACACAAAAACCTCTTACAATGGTGTTTATTGCTCACACCAAACAATCACAAACACATAAATGAAAATTGAAAGAATGAGTAGCAAATTGGTAAGATATTAGTTACAAATTAATGAAATTTTTAGCATTTACAACTATTTTGTAGAGTATTTATAATTCATATCCACTAAAGAGACGTTGGACCAAAACAATCAATAAATCTCTAAGATGTGCTAGGTAGATTTAGCATTAAATCCTTGTCAGGTGGAAGTCGCGGTCGCTACTACCATTTCGCGGTCTTAAATTTCCAATTTCCATTGTGGAGCAGAAAATTTCATCAAAAAACCCCATATGTGTCTAATGACTAGTCCATATGTCAGCTTTCCATTGGTTGTCCAGGAAAATATAATCGTCGTGTTCTAACCACTATTAGAAGTCGCAGTCACGAGATGCATAAGTCTTAGGTGTGACTGAGACCATGAATTCCTCTTTCTAGTGAGGAAGCTTCAACTCCTTGAGTCGTAGTCACTACTGTATTTTTCCCCTCACAATTTTTGATCTTTCAACTGACACCTAGCAGGTTGTGGTTATGGCTTTGCTTCCCTCCATTGTCTCTATAACAGTTGCGGTAGCAACCTTAGCACGACACTCACTGCAAATTTCTTTATGACTAAAGCTTTGTAGACTCTGGATGGTTTGCGATAATGAAATAGCCCATGAATTCCTCTAGCCTAACTTCATCCTTTATTGTGATTGATTTTCAATCGTGATTTACCATACACACACCGCGAATTTGGATGACCTTTACATTGTTGGAGATTTTGAATTCCATCCTACTTCTAATGAAAAATCTAACTTATAATATGCAAAACAACACTTATGAAAATATTAGAACCGATCAATCTCTATTAGAACCGATCAACCTCTTTTGACAACCTAGTCCAACAATCTCCCCCTTTTTTTATTTTGACAACTTAGATTGTTCCTAAGGGAAAATAAATGCATGAGTTTTGAAGTTATGAAGTTGGAATGGTGAATGATTCAATAAATACTTAAAAATTTGTAGACAAAGATCAAAGTGAAATTTTCTAAGTATGACATTCAATCATTCAAAGTGAAATTTCTAAGTATGACATACAATACTCCCCTACAACTTATGTTATTTACTTGCAACTTATTTTTTCTCCCCTTTAGATTCTTTCTTGATTCTTTCTCTCATCCTTTGGCAAGATCAAAATGAGGGTTTTTAAGGGAAAAAATAAATGCAGAACAAATAGATAAGTGTTCATAAGGAGCAAAAATATAATAATTTTAATCAGAAAGGTAAATTCAATCAACCACATAAGATAAAATTTCAAAAATAAACATCTTTATTTACTTATAAGCAATCTGTGGGATTAACAACTTTACATTAATAAAATAAGGATAAAATGCAAAGAAATCCTATTCTAGAAGATTGAAGAGTCATCATCATCTTCATAAATGTCTTCTTCGACATGAATGCTTTTGCCTTTAGCTTCATCACCTTCCTCAACTTCATCATTGCCTTCCTCTTCTAGGGTATCCTCATACTCAACAAAATCAGAAAGATGGCAAGGAGGAACACCTAATTTCTCTTGCAAATCCACCATATCGCTATGAAGGTGGCAAATGAGAAGGAATCTCCTTTTTATCATTCTCATCATCTTGTCTAACTTGCGATTGATGGTGGCAAGAGATAGTTTGGTTTTGGGTTTTGGTTAAGGATGAGGGACTGATAGGCTTTCTTCTTCAATAATGAGCCTCTTCCTTCTGGAGGCTTGAGATGTTTCCATCTCCTTAGCCCCAAAGGCACCCATAGTATATGCATATGTGTTTGGGTGTATGGCTTTGGCATTTATCAAGTAGGTGAGGTCAAGAAAGTTATGAGAAAGGAGGAATTTCTTAGTGAGGAATTTTTCATTTTCCTCATTAAGAGCTCCAATAAAGTGATAGATTGTTGTCACATGCGATGGGAGGAGGAATTGGCTCTTTGGTTTAGTGCTTGTGTAGATCAATTGATCCATGAGATAGCGACTAGTTTGGATAGGTTTATTTTTAACAAGACAAAACAAAAAGGCTAGGTCCTTTTAAGACATTTTCTCATTACCATTACCTTTAGCATTTGTAGAAAAGGTGATGATATGATGGAGTATCCAAAAGGGGAGGGTTTTTATGTATTTGGCTAGGGAAGTTTTTGGGTCGTGTTTAGTCTCAATTGAAATTTCAGACCAAAACTCAAAAAAGATTACGTCAAGTGCAGAGATAATGAACAAGATATTTTCTCCTACTTGAAGATTAAAAAGGTTTGACAATTACTTAAAAGTAATAACATAAGGATCCCTAAAAGCACGAAATACAAACCCATATTGCCCAGCCTGTGATTCTACTTTGCAACTTAGTGTTACTGTGCATATGAATTCCCTCATGACTTCCTCATAACCGGGTTCATCTCGAAAGATGAACTCATTCCATCCTAAGTTAGAGAGGAATGCTTTTACATCATTATTGATCCCAAGGGTCTCCAGTAGAAAGGTAGATGGTATTTTGTTTGGGAAGATGATTTTTGAAGAGTTGGCTTTAATTCATTCCTTCTCCTCCTTTGTGATTCCTTTCATAAGATCAAGGGCTAGAGGTGCAAATGGTTGGGCTACTACCTTACCTTTCTCTACTCTAGAAATCTTCTTGGGAGCCATTAAGAAATTAGAGAGATTTGGAGAATTTAGAGAATGTGGAAAGAGATAATTGATTTGGAGTAGAATGAAGTGCCAAAAATCACAATTTAGGGGGTTTATATAGCCATTTGAAGGGTGTGAAAATGGCTAGAATTGGAGTAATGAAGGGTTAGAAATGGTTGGCAGTCAAATCACTTAAATGTGTGGCAGTTACTAGAATTCGCGATTGCAAAATCCATAGTCATGAAAATATGAGTAACAAACAAAAATCCTCAAGAATTGGCATGTCCAACAATAAGAAATTTGAAAATTTGACTGAATTCACTATGGAGAGAAAAATTCAAGACCGTAAATTGGCATTTATCAGCTAAGTGCGATGAACCTTTAATTTGCGATTGTGACTTAAGGATAGCAACCTCAAATTACAAGGCAAAAAGGATAATCATGAAAAAAAGCTAAATTTGATAATTAAAGTGAGGATCCACATTAATATATTGATGCTTAAGACATGTAATGATTAATATCACATATAACCAACACTCATAGCAATCAAACAAAAGATCAAACTTTTTACTTTAGGGAACTTCAATCAAGCATTCCCAATTCTCCCTTAATAAAGTTCAACCTTTCTTCATTAAGAGGTTTAGTGAAAATATCTGCAAGTTTATGATTTGTGTCTATAAATTCTAACACAATATCACCCTTTTGGACATGATCTAAAAGAAAGTGATGTCTAATATCCATATGTTTGCTTTTAGAGTGTTGGATGGGATTCTTAGAGAGATTAATTGCACTAGTGTTGTCACTTTTGATAGGAATGTGATCAACAACTTTACTATAATCCTTTAATTATTGTTTCATCTAAAGCACTTGGGTGCAACAACAACCTGCAGCTACATACTCAGCTTTGGCAAAGGATAAGGCAACTGGAACTTACTTCTTGCTAAACCTAGACACTAAGCATTCTCCTATAAATTGGTAAGTTTCATAAGTACTCTTTCTATCTAAAAGACTGGTAGTGTAATCCGCATCTAAATACCCTATGAGACTAAAAGATGAATCCCTAGGATACCATAGTCCTAAGTGCAATGTGCCATGTAAATATTTGAAAATTATTTTGACAACATTTAAATGTGATTCTTTGGGAGAGGATTAAAATATAGCTCACATGCACATATTAAACATAATGTCAGGTCTTAAAGCAGTAAAATAAAGTAGAGAACCGATCATACCTTGATACCTCTTTTCATCAACTGTCTTACCCGATTCATCTTTATCCAGTTTGATGGTACCACTCATGGGTGTTTTTACTACTTTGCATTCATCCATGTCGAACTTCCTGAGTATGTCCTTTGTATATTTAGCTTGGTTAATGAAGATCCCTTCTTTGGTTTGCTTAATTTATAGACAAAGGAAAAACTTGAGTTATCCCATCATGCTCATTTCAAATTCCCTAACCATACGCTTAGCAAAATCCTTACAAAGAGACTCATTTGTAGCACCAAAAATGATATTATAAACATAAATTTGTATTACAAGTGTATCATGTTTGTGCCTTTTTACAAACAAGGTAGTGTCCACCTTTCCCTTTTCCAAATCATTTTTCAAAAGAAAATAACTAAGCCTTTCATACCAAGTTGTTAAAGCTTGTTTCAACCCATATAAGGCTTGCTCTATTCAATTTAAAAACATAATTTGGAAAACTATGTGATTCAAAACTAGGAGGTTGTTCAACATACACTTCCTCCTCGATAATTCCATTTAGAAAGCACTTTTGACATATATTTGCAAAAGTTCAAAATTCATATGATGTGCATAGGCTAAAAGAATCCTAATGGCCTTTAACCTTGCAACAAGGGTATAGGTTTTATCATAGTCTATGCCTTCCTCTTAGTTGTAACCTTTTGCAACCAATCTAGATTTATTCCTAGTAATGAATGCTTGCTCATCTAACTTATTTCTAAACACCCATTTGCAATTGACAGTTGGGTGTTTATTAGGCCTAGGAACAAGTTCCCATACATTATTTCTTTCAAATTGGTTGAATTCCTCTTACATAGCAATCACCTAACATTCATCATCAAGAGCTTCATCAATTGATTTTGGCTTAAATTGAGAAACAAAGGCGAGGTTATTATCTAAAAGATTAAGTTGAGATTTAGTACTTACACCCTTTAAAGTATCACTAATAATTAAGTGTTTGGGATCATGCTTGGAGAATCTCTAATCCTTGGGTAGATCTTGATTTGGCAACGCTTCTTATTGACGTTGTGGTTCCTCATACACTTTTGATGATTCACCTTTATCTTTATCTTTGTCTTCCTCTATTGTAGTGCACTCCAATTCTAATTTTTCAAAGTCACCTATAAGATCATCAATAAAAGAACCTTTCCCAAGATCAAGCTTACTAGATTCATCAAAAACAACATTCATAAACTCTTCAATAACCATAGAAATTTTGTTAAAGACTATATAGGCCTCGCTATAGGTGGAATAGCCTAAGAATATCCCTTCATTAGTTTTTGAGTCAAATTTCCCAAGATTATCCTTGGTATTCAATATATAGTACTTGCATCAAAATACTTTTAGGTATAATATCTTTGGTTTTTTATCATTCCACAGCTTATAGGATGTTTTATTGAGAATTGGTCATTTAAAAACTCTATTTGCAATATAACATGAAGTATTGATGACTTCGGCCCAAAAGTAGTTTGATAAAGAATACTCATTAAGCATAGTTATAGCCATCTCTACTAGTGTTCTATTTTTTTCTCTTTGTAAGACCATTTTGTTGTGGTGTTATAGGGGTTGAAAATTTGTGAAAAATCTCATTCTCTAAACAATAAGATTCAAAGCTTCATTTTGAAATTCCTTTCTAAGGTCACTTTTTATAGAAAAAATGAAGTAACCCTTTTCATTTTGAATTCTTTTTACAAAAATTTTGAAGGCATCAAAGGTATCATACTTATGAGCTAGAAAGGATACCAAATAAACCTAAAATAGTCATCAACAAGGACTAATGCATAATGTTTTCCACCTAAACTAGCACTCTTAGTAGGTCTTTTCAAATTCATATGAATTAGTTGAAGAGGTTTAGATGTACTTATAACATTTTTAGCTTTGATAAAATATTGATGTTGCTTCCCCATTTGGCAAGGGCCATATGTCTTATCTTTTGAAAAACTTAGAATGGGAAGTCCTTTCACTAGCTTTCCTTTAGATAAGCTTTGTAAGAGCTCCATGCTAGCATGCCCAAGTCTTTTATGCCATAATCAAGCTTCATTACTAAAAGACATAAGACACTTAAAAGATTGGTTAGCCAAATTGTCTAAGTCAACTGAGTAGGTTTTGCCTTTCCTTTCACCTTTGAAAATAATCCTTTTATCCACTAATGTGGTAACTTGGCATTCTCTAGGGTCAAAGGTGACTTTATTACCTTTGTCACATAATTGATTTACATTTAACAAATTATGTTAGAAGCCATCAACTAACAAAACATCATTGATTAAAGAGCAACCATTTGTACCAATGGTACTAACGCTAATTACCTTACCCTTGGCATTATTACCAAATGTGACATTGCCATCTTCTTTTTCTTTCAAGGCCATGAATAGCTTCCTATTGCCCATCATGTACTTTGAGAATCCACTATCCACATGCTAATCATTTGTTTCATTTGTGGCTGTCAAACATCCCTACACAACACAAATAAATCTTCTCTTCTTTAGTACCCAAGCATACTTGGGTCCTAAGGGGTTAAGTATTGAAGGATCCTCCAATTTGAGGTGAGCCTTCCTAATGTAGCAATAAATATTAATATGTCCATTTCTCATGCAATAAGTACATTGGAGTTTAGACTTATGAGTCTTTCTCCTATGCACAATCTTTATATCAATAGGAGGCCTTCTGATACTTTTGTTAAGGGAGTATGCAAGTGCATGAGTGATGAGAAGTAGAAGAGAATTTTTTATGTTTGTGTGTTTGAGCATGCTTCTTATTGCACATATAAGCATGATTTGCTCTTTGAGCCTTAGCTCTTGAGCATTGGGGGGCCTTACCTTTGTTGTTAGGTTCAGGTGGCTCAGTGCTAGGAGCACCTTTATTTCCAATGACCTCAATACTTAAAGTTTGAGATGTTGTTGCTTTAACGAATATAGTAAGAGTAGATATGGATGTTGAGGCTTCATTAAATCCTAGACCATTCCTAATTAAGGGAGGCCTTTGTGATACTATGAGTATATCCAACGCTTCCTTACCCTTATGAAATTTTAAGATAGAGCTTATAAGCTCAATGACTTCTCCCTTTAGAGAGTCATTCTATTTTCTTAATGAAGATAATGTTGAAGATGATTTAGATAAATTTTCTATCAATTTTTTGAGTTCTTCATTTGAAGCCCTCAATTTACTTATAAGATTGTCAAGGGATTTCTAATCATCCTCTAATTTTGAGCATTTTCTCTTGTAGGTTTTCATTTGTAACTTATATTTATCACAGGTCATTGTGAAAGCTTCTAGAAGCTCTTCATCTACATCATCTAAATCATCATAATCATAATGAAAAATGAGATGAAGTGCTTACCTCTTTAGGAGAATCCTTTTGAGCCATGAAGTATATGTTGGCAATCTCTTCATCTTCCTCATCCTCGCTTGAGCTATCATCCAAGTGGCTTTAAAGCTCTTCCTCTTCTATTTGTCCCCTTTCTTCTTTTTCTTTAACTTTGGACAATCATACTTAATGTGCCTTTGCTTGCCACACTCATAGCAAGTGACTATGGTTGGTCTCTCTTTGGGATTAGAAGTAGCTATCTTGAAGTTCCTTCATTCTTTTATTCTTCTAATAGGCTTCTTGGTCCTTCTAGAGAGCACTACTAGTTCCTCTTCCTCTTTGTCACTTTCTTCTTCACTTGAAGTAACCTCTACTTCTTTCTCTTTAGATGTAAACTTAAATGCTAAGGTCTTCCTTTTTTGCTTTTCAGATTTTCTCCTTTGCCCCTCATTTTCTTCTTCTCTTCATCTTTCTTTAAGGTAGACTCATGAGTTAAGAGTTTGCCTATCAAAACTTCCATTGGTACCTTTCCTATTTTCGGGTTGGATTATTGGATACTACACATTCTAGCACCAAATTTCTCAAGAGGCAAAGATTTTAAAATTTTAGAGTTTACCTCATGATTTGTGAGAATCCCACCATACTTTTTTTTGTTGGTGACGATTGCTAGAGTCCATTGGTCATGTCAGTGATGCTCTCATCCTCCTCTATCGTGAATAACTCTCACTCTGTCACATACATCTCCAGTCGGCTGGATTTCACTAAGATGGTGCCTTCATAATAGTTCTTCAATGCTTTCCAAATCCCACAGGTAATTTAGCAATGTTGTACCCTTCCAACTTATTCTCTTGAGAGAGAGCTTAGAAGGATTGTCATAGCTCTCTTGTTTTTGCCATTGAATCTTCTATGTGTTTCAACCCATTCTTATATAGGGATTAGTTCTTCACTCTCATCCACCACTTTGGTGGGTGGCTTCCATTCTTTAACAGGAACACCCTACAGATCAACCACATCCATATCTAGATAGATCTCCATCTTATACTTCCAATGAGTATAGTCAGCTCCATCAAAATAAGGCTTGAGGTGTGAGTGGATTCCTTCTTGCGCTATTGATCTTTACTCACTCAATTAAGGTTTTTAGTGAGACATGACTCTAATACCACTTATTGGCCTAGGGCATTAAGAAGGGGGGGTTAAATTGGTGCTCTATTTAAAACATAAAAAGACGGTTAATGTGTTTAAAAATATGAGTATGAGAAGAAAGAAATTGACACAATTGTTTATAGTGGTTCGAGCATTAACTAACCCTATGTCCACTCCTCAATTCACGATAATTGGGTATTTCACTCAACTTAATAGGTGTTTCCAAGCTCACACCAAAGTTTTACAACTTGTGTTTATAGCTCACACAATAACCTTACACCTTGTGTTTTTTAGGATTGCACAAAAATCTCTTGCAAGTGTTTTTAAGGCTCACACCAAAACCTCTTATAAGTGTTTTTCAGGCTCACACTAAAACCTCCTACAATGGTGTTTATTGCTCACACCAAACAATCATAAACACATAAATGCGAATTGAAAGAATGAGTAGGAAATTGGTAAGAGATTAGTTACAAATTAATGAATTCTTTAGCATTTACGTCTATTTGGTGGAGCATTTATAGCTCATATCCACCAAAGAGATGTTAGACCAAAACTATCGACAAATCTCTAAGATGTGTTAGGCAAATTTAACATTAAATACTTGGTAGGTGGAAGTCACAGTCACTACTACCATTTCATGGTCGTAAATTTCCAATTTCCATTATGGAGCTAAAAATTTAGGCAGAAAACCCTATCTACATCTAATGGCTAGTCCACGTGTCAGCTTTCCATTAGTTTTCTAGGAACATATAGCCGTTGTGTTCCAATCAAAACTTGCAGTCACGAGATGCCTAAGTCTTGAGGGCGATTGAGACCGCGAATTCCATTGTTTGTGAGGAAGCTTCAACTCCTTGAGTCGCGGTCACTTTTGAATTTTTGCCTTCATAATTTTTTATCTTTCAACAGACACCTAACAGGCTATGGTTATAGCTTTGCTACAGTTATTTTTATCCAATGTGAATATTATATTGCCTGAAATATAAAGGAATCTACCTTGTGACTTTATGTTTAAAGATTGGAAGAAAAGTAGAAAGAAAGAATGCACAATGTTTATAGTGATTCAAGTGTTAACAAACCCTACGTTCACTCCCCAATTCTTCACAATTGGGTGTTTCACTTAACTTAAAATGGTGTTTCCAAGCTCACACTAAACTTGCATAATATGTTTTGATGGCTCACACACAACCCTGCAATTTGTGTTTCAAACCTTACTCAAGTGTTTTACACAGGCTCACACTTTAATCTATTACAAGAGTTTTGATAGCTAGGCTAACTCTCAAGCCAATTACAATGGTGTTTAATGCTTACACCCAACAATGACAACTCACAATAAAAGAATAAGAAGTTGCAAAGTAAATTTGCAAGAGTTTGGCTATAATTAATGAAATGATAGAGTTTGGCTATAATTAATGAAATTATCTTGCATTCATGTATGTTTGGTGGAGCATTTACAGGTAACAACCACCAAAGAGATGTTACTAATAAACTATACCTAAATTTGTAAGGTAAGCTAGGCAGATTTTGGATTAAATGCCTATCAAACTGATTTCACAATTGTGACTGGAATTTCAAGATCATGAATTTCTAATTTGCATTGGGAAGACCGAAATCACAGTAGAGAACCTCATTTTATGTGTAACGGTTAGCCCACATGTCATACTACCACGTGTCATACTACCATTGGTCAAAATTGAGATCCTTCTTGGCTGCGATAGGGACTGCGAATCCTTCTATTTGGTGAGGAGAAATCACTCTCATGAGTTGTGGTCACAATAGATTATTTGCCCTTGCAAATTTTGATATCCCAATGGTCATCTTGGACATTTGGTATGTTATGGTTGCCGACTTAGTTCCCTTCATTCAATTATAAAATTTGTAGTCGTCACTTAGGATGCAAACACCACTGCGAATCTCTTTATGTGTCATTTAAGTCTTCCTTAGTTGGATCACGGTTGTGATTTCCTCCATGAATTCATTTAGTCTAAGTTCATCCATCCATGTTGCAAGGTCGTCATTGCGATTTAGACGATCCTGACCGCGAATTTGGATGCCTTACTTAATGGTAAAGATTTAGACGTCCATCCAACTTCCAAAGCAAACCTAACTTAAAAAGTACAAAAACAACACTTAAACAATATATTATCAATATCAAAAAGTAACTTTGACTTAAGTTTGACCAACCTAATACAATGCATACAAATTGATTAAATCAAAAGGAAAGAAAGGAAAACCTTACCAATTGGACAAGAGATAGAAAGATTGTTGGAATGGACACAGGGGATTTACATCGATAACACCTTACCTTAAGCTTGAAGTTAAATCTAGACATTAGCAAAGGATGATCACCCTCTGTAGGTATCCACACCAACAGGCTACCTCTCAAAATGTTTAGTGTGTTAGCCTTAGGGTTTTTATCTGTCCCCTAAAACATTGTCTAAAAAGGCAACATGAACATTCTCACTTACTATCATAAAATCCTAAATTTACATATATATCTTAACCATTAAGATTTGTATGCCAAATATGTATCTTAAAAGATACAGATGAGATAATATCCTATTCTATTATAGCTTTTAAAATGAAAAGGATATCCAAAAAAATATCAAGATAATATCTTTAATTATCTTAATATATATCTAGAGAGAGCATAAAACACCATTTTATTTTAGGCATGTTCTAAATGTGAGACCTTGTAGGTCCACATAACGTTGGTTAAAAGGAAAAAACCTATTTGTGGCACACATGTCATAAGTTACCTCTAACAAGACATTATTACTACCCAAATTTTGTAAAAGTCAAGGATCTGACCTAACATATTTTACATATAGTATTATAATCCTTTTTTCACATTATATCACAATTGAACTTAAGGCATGGACATGTCATCCTTTTACAATTCAATTCTTTCTCAATCTATAAGTAAACTAATATAAAATGACACTGATAACCTTTATCAATTCATTTTCGTATGGCCATGTAATCTCTTAAGTTTAACTCATCAAAGGGACTAAAGATATATTTCTCATAAATATATAAAGGGACAAATTTCTTCCCAATCACTTATATTCCAATATATGATTTACTTCATCTCTAATATCAATCTATATAATTATCCTATTACAGACAAGGTTGGACTGTATCAAAACATGAACATCATCATATTATAATCCACAATGATTTTCATATCAAAGTATTAAGTTAATACTATTGCATGAGAATCATTTATTATTGTTTATCCATGAAGTGTTTTCATAGTGGGCTAGTCTAATATAACATTTCTTAAACATGCATCTTTGTGTTTGATTAAATATCACATATTCAGGGCTAGTAAAACATAGTCATTAATCCAAACATATAAGTATTTATTCATTATTATCCCAACAATAATGACCAACTACGTATAATTTAGAATTGAATTATTTACACCCAAAGATTTTACTATTAAGACACATATTTGATGACATTAGGTATAATTAACTATTCATGGAATTTATAATTTAGCCATAAACAAAATATAAAAGAGATTTAATAAAACTACAACCATGACATTATTAAGAAAATATCTAATACAAGAATTGGCCTAAGGCACATAAATAAGATGAGGATCATGTGCAAACAAAAGCGATAATAGTACCTCACAATAATGAAAGTGAAAATGATCAACTGGATAATGAAAGGAAACTATTGATTTTCAAATATAGTGGTAGATTATTTAGTTGTTCAACAATAAGACATGATAACAGTTGAATATAAGGTTGCTCAATCATATATTTTGCTTAATTGTAAGGAAGTCGAGCCTTTTGTGAGGTTAGTTTTCTACTGCAAAGTTATGATAAAAATACTAGTATAAAGAAAACATTTCATTGACGTCCATGCTTGATAGGCTTTTCTATAGTATGTTGCGACAATATAATCCACACATTATGAAAAAGGAAGAGGATGCAGAACTTAAAAGGGACTTTGCTAAATGGTTTTATGCATACATAAGTCTTCTTATTCTCATCCTGTTGATTTAATAAATTAATTTCAGGCTCACATTAGAACACCTCATAGATCCATCACATCCATATCTAGATAGATGTCCATCCTATACTTCCAATGAATATAGTCAGCTCCATCAAAATAAGGCTTGAGGTGTGAGTAGATTCCTTCTTGTGTCATCAATCTTTACTCACTCAATTAAGGCTTTTAGTAAGACGTGGCTCTAGTACCACTTGTTCATCTAGGGCACTAAAAAGGGGGCTTAAATTAGTGATCTATTTAAAGTTAAAAATAGGGTTAATGTGTTTAAAAAGATGAGTATGAGAAGAAGGAAATTGACACAAGTGTTTATAGTGATTCGAGCATTAACTAACCTTATGTCCACTTCCCAATTCACTATAATTGGGTATTTCACTCAACATAATATGTGTTTCCTAGCTCACACCAAAGTTTTACAACTTGTGTTTATGGCTCACACAACAACCTTACACCTTGTGTTTTTTAGGATCACACAAAAATCTCTTACAAGTGTTTTTAAGGCTCACACTAAAACCTCTTATAAGTGTTTTCCAGGCTCACACTAAAACCTCCTACAATGATGTTTATTGCTCACACCAAACAATCATAAACACATAAATGAAAATTGAAAGAATGAGTAGGAAATTGGTGAAAGATTAGTTACAAATTAATGAATTCCTTAGCATTTACTTTTATTTGGTGAAACATTCATAACTCATATCCACCAAAGAGATGTTAGACAAAAACTATCGACAAATCTCCAAGATGTTCTATGCATATTTAGCATTAAATGCTTGTCAGGTGGAAGTCGTGGTCACTACTATAATTTCATGATCGCAAATTTCCAATTTCCATTATGGAGCTAAAAATTTATAAGGAAAACCCCATTTGCATCTAACGGCTAGTCCACGTGTCATCTTTCCATTGGTTTTTTAGGAACATATAGTCGTTGTGGTCTAACCACTATTAAAACTCGCAGTCACGAGATGCCTAAGTCTTAGGGGCGACTGAGACCATGAATTACAATATGTGGTGAGTAAGCTTCAACTCCTTAAGTCGTGGTCGCTATTAAACTTTTGCTGTCGCAATTTTTTATCTTTCAACGGACACTTGACAGGCTATGGTTATGACTTTGCTTCCCTCCATTGTCACTATGAAAGTCGTGGTCGTGACCCTAGCAGGACCTCACCACAAATTCCTCTGTGACTAAAGATTTGTAGACTTTGGATGGTTCATGACCAAGGTTGTCAAAATCGAGATTTTACCCTAAAATCGGTAGAGGACCCTAAAATCGAAATCGTAAAATCGGATCATAAAATCGTAAGATTTTACAACATAATAAAATATCATTTTAAAATATAATTATACATATATAAAA
>CATIWR010072167.1:0-31959 GCA_949677035.1 Omphalea diandra
TGAGTGTCGCGTCTAAGTAGCGACTGCAACTTTTATAGTGACAAAGATGGGAACCAAAGCTATAACCAAAGCATACCAAGTGTTCCCCAGTTGTCCGTTTCAAAGATAAAAAATCACGAGGGCAAAAATTTGATAGTGACCGCCGCCTAAGGAGTTGAAGTTTCCTATTCAAATAGAGGAATTCGTGGTCATAGTTGTGCCCAAGGCATTATTGTTTCGCGATCGTGAATTTTGAGAATGGTTAGAACACAATGACTATATTTTTCTGGATGACCAATGGAAAACTGACACGTGGACTAGCCGTTAGACACAAATGAGATTTTTTGCTGAAATTTTTGACTTCTCTATGGAAATTGGAAATTCATGATCGTGAAAAGGTAGTAGCAATCGTGACTTTAGCTTGACAAGCATTTAATACTGAATCAGCCTAGTATATCTTGGAGATATGTTAATAGTTTTTGTCCAATGTCTCTCTGGTGGATATGAGCAATTAATACTCCACCAAATAGATGTAAATGTAAGAGAATTCATTAATTTGTAACCATATTCTTACTAATTTGCTACTCATTCTTTCAATTCTTATTTATGCTTTAGTGATTGTTTAGTGTGAGCAATAAACACCATTGTAAGAGGTTTTAGTGTGGGCCTTGAAAGTACTTGTGAGAGGTTTTAGTATGAGCCGTGAAAACACTTGTGAGAGATTTTAGTGTGAGCCTTGAATACACTTATAAGAGATTTTTGTGTGAGCCTAGAAAACACAAGTTGTAAAAGTTTGGTGTGAGCTTGGAAACACCTATTGAATTGAGTGAAATACCCAATTGTAGAGAATTGGGGAGTGGACGTAGGGCTAGTTAACACCTGAACCACTATAAACACTTGTGTCAATTTCTTTCTTCTCCTACTCATCTTTTTAAACACATTAACCCTCTTTTTAATTTTTAAATTGAGCGCCAATTCAACCCCCCTTCTTAGTGCCTTACGCTAACACAATCATATCTCAATACTTTGTTTCATCAATTGGCTTACCCTATTCATCTTTATCAAGCTTGATTGATGCACTCTTTGGTGTCTTAGCTATTATGCATCCATCCATCCCAAACCTTATGAGTAGCTCCTTTATGTACTTGCTTGGTAGATGAAGATGCTCTCTTTAGTTTACTTGATTGTAAGATTAAGAAAGAACTTGAGCTCAACCATCATGCTCATTTCAAATTTCCTAGTTATATACTTAGCAAATTCCTTATAAAGAGATTCATTAGTAGTATCAAATATAATGCCATCAATATAGATTTAAATAATAAAAGTGTCCTTATCATGCCTTTTCACAAATAATGTAGTGTCAACCTTGCCTTTTTCAAAATCATTTTTTAAAAAGAATGAAATAAGCTTTTTATACTAAACTCTTGAAGCTTGTTTCAAACCATACAAGGCCTTAGTTTGAAAACATGGTTTGGAAATTCATGAGACTCAAAACCTAAAGGTTGTTCAACATAAAATTCCTCTTGAAACCATTCAAAAATGCACTTTTTGCATCCATTGGAGAAGTTTAAAATTCATAAGACAAATAAATGTTAAAAGAAGCCTAATGGCTTCTAATATTGCAATGGGGACAAATGTTTCATCATAATCAATGCCTTCATCTTGGTTGTGTCCTTTTATAACCAATCTAGCTTTTATTCTAGTGACGAAACCTTGCTCATCTAACTTGTTCCTAAACACCCCCTTACAACCAACAACCAAATGTTCTTTAAGCCTAAGGATAAGTTTCCAAACTTTGTTTCTCTCAAATTGATTGAATTTTTCTTGCATATCAATCACCTAACTCTCATCATCAATAGCCTCATCAATAGATTTTGGCTCAATTTGAGAGACAAAGGCAAGATTATTATCTAATGCATTCAATTAATCTCTAGTATTTACTCCCTTGAATGTCTCACTAATTATTAGGTCATTTGGGTGATCTTTATAGTACCTTCAATCCTAAGGGAGTCCTTGATCTTGATCCTCCTCTAACTTTTGAGGTGGCTCTTGATCTTCAAGATCAATTACATTATCCTTAGATGTTGAGTTGATTCTAAATTTTCAAAGTCACCTGCAAGATCATTAACAAAAGAACCATTTCCAAGATTAAGTTTACTAGATTTATCAAACACAACATTCGTTGACTCTTCAACCACTATGATTAACCACTTTATAGGATTTGCTAATGGTGGAATAGCCTAGAAAGATTCTCTCATTGCTTTCAGAAGCAAAATGTCTAAGGTTGTCCATGGCTTTCAAGATGTAGCATTTGCACCCAAAGACTTTAAGGTATGAAACCTTGGGCTTTCTTCCATTTCATAGCTCATTAAAGTGGGTCTTTGAAAAACTCTATTTGCAATGTACCAAGAGGTGTTGATGGCTTTAGCCTAAATGTAATTAGGAAAAGAATACTCATTGAGCATAGTTCTAGCCATGTTAACCAATGCTTTATTCTTTCTCCCTATAACACCATTTTGTTATGTGTTCTAGGAGTTGAAAAATTTTGTGAAATTCTATTCTCTAATCAATAGTTTTCAAAAGATTAATTTTAAAATTCTTTTTTACAGTCACTTCTAATAGAGGAAATAAAACAACCCTTTTCATTTTTAACTCTTTTTAAAAAGCTTTTAAAAGCATCAAAAGTATCACTTTTATGAGCTAAGAAACTAACCCAAGTAAGCCTTGAGTAATCATCAATAAGCACAAATGCATAATATTTTCCACCAAGGCTAGCATTCCTAGTGGGTCCAACTAGGTCCATATGAATGAGTTGAAGAGGCCTAGATGTATTACAACATTTTTATCCTTGTAAGATGCTTGGTGTTGCTTTCCCATTTAACAAGGGCACATATCTTGTCCTTGGTGAACTTGAGCTTTGGAAGACCTTCCACTGGTTCTCATTTTGAAAGATGTTGGAGAAGTTCCATGCTAGCATATCCAAGTCTTTTATGCCAAAGCCATGACTCTTTACCGATAGAGATAAGACATTTGAAAGAATAGTTAGCTAAATTATCTAAGTCAATTAGGTAGGTATTACGTCTCTTTTAACCCTTAAAAATTACCTTCTTATCCACAAAAGTAGTAACCCGACATTCTTTAGGGTCAAAAGTGACTTTATTATCTTTATTACATAATTGACTTACACGTAACAAATTATGTTTCAAACCATTAGCCAAAAGAATTGTTGTACTAGGTTAGTCAAACCTAGGTCAACACTTTCTTTTGATCTTGACATTGTAGATTGATAAGTCCTAACATCCATTTCAAGTGTTGATCTTATAAATATTTAGCTAAGATCACATTGAAATTTGAATGGAAGACTTAGTCTCAAAGATTAAAATTTGCATTCTAATTCATGGTCATGAATTAGATAGTCATGACCACTACTTACAATAGAGTTTGATCAATTTGGGCAGACGATTTTCCAGTGTACGTCGCATCTTGTGTCATGATCATTATTTTTGTATTCACTTTGAGGGAATCACTTCAACTAGATTATGCCAGAACCTTTGGAACATCAAAATTTGTCATTGCGAAATAATGGTTGAGACCTCGATTTTGGTGAAACAACATCTTTATTTAGGTAGACGATTGCTGTGATTATCATGTCTAAAGAAGACAATTAGAGATTGTGACTTTCACTCTAACTCAAGGGATGTAATGACTATTTTTCCTGAAGAACTAATGGTTTTATGCCATAAGGACTAGCCATTAGACACAAATGTGGCTCTCCACTGTGATTGAGCAAAATTCAATGTTATATGAATATTGTGATAATGATTACATAGTCTCAACCATGAACCTTATCTAATATATATTTGTCTGGCACACTTTGGAGATTTGGGCATAGTTTTGTCTCTAACGTCTATCTTATAGGAGTAACTTATAAATACTCTACCAAATAGATATAAATGCAAGAGAATAACATTCATTATAGCCAAACTCTTACAAATTTATATATTAACGTTTAAGCATTCAATTTCTTATATTTGAGTTATTGTTGTTTAGTGTGAGCATTAAACCATTGGGTTTGGGTTTAAGATTTAGCATTTGATTGTAAAATCTTGTTCAGGTTGAGTATTCGCCTTGTGAAACACTAGTAAGGTTGTGTGTGAGCCTTTATAAAAACACAAGTTATAAAGTTAGGTGTGAGCTTTAAATACCATTAGACATTAGTGAAACACCTAATTAGAAGAATTGGATAATGGATGTAGGGTTGATTAATACCTGAGCCATTATAAAAGTTGGTGTGTATGCTTATATGTCTTGTTTAACAAATCTTCCCCTCCAAAATTTAAAATTTCCTACTAATTTAACCTTCTCTTCTTAGTGTATAAAGGCCAACAAGAGCATTGTCAATTGGGGGTAGCCTTTCTTACCATGGATTTCAATGCTAATTACCTTACCCTTGACATTGTTTCCAAATGTGACATTGCGACCATCCTTTTCCTTGATGGATGTGAATAGCCTCTTATTTTTTACCATAAACTTTGAACACCCACTATCCACATTCCATTTTTCTTTATGGCTTCCAAGCATTCCTATAAAACAAAACCATTTCACCTTTGTTTAGGTATCCAAGCATACTTGGTTCCTTGGGTTTGAGACTTAAAAGGGTCATTTAATTTGAAGCGTGCCCTCCTAATATAGCAAAAAATATTTATGTGATCAAATTTCATGCAATAGTGACATTAGAGTTTGGACTTATGAGTTTTTCTCCTGTGAACTACTTTAGTATGAGTAAAAGGCCTTCCCATACTTTGTCCATCAGAATGTATGTAGTATCAGAATGATGAGGAGCATGAGAGAAGTTTTTATTGTATTTGTGTTTTAAGCATGCCTCTTAGTATATATGTATGCCCGATTTGCACTTGAAGCTTAACTCTTGAGCTTTGGAGAGCCTTTCCTTTACCCTTAATCATAATAGGCTTAGTGCTAGAAAATTTTTTCTTCCTAAACACCTTTATACTGGAAGTTTGAGATGTTGATGCTCTAATGATGATGAGAGGAGAGGATGCAGATTAGGAGGCCCTATTGAAACTAAGATAATGTCTCATAAGGGGTGGTGTTTGAGGTATAATAAGTGTATCCTAGGCTTCTTTCCTTTTATGAAATTTAGAGATGGAATTCCTTAATTCAATAACTTCACATTTTAAAGAATCATTTTCTTTTCTCAAAGATTCAAGAGTGGATAAATTTTTAAAAAGATTTTTCTAAGATTACTTGTGTTTTTCATTTGAAGTCTTTAAGTCATTTACAAAATCATTCAAACATTTGAATTCATCTTCAAGTTTAAAACACTTTTTCTTATAATTTTTTTTTTACTTATCACATCTTAAGGACATTGCTTCAAGAAGCCCATCATCTTTATCCTCATTCTCATTTGCATCTAAATCATCATAATAATGAGATGAAGTACTTACCTTATTAATAAAGTCCTCTTGAGCCATGAAGCAAAAGTTGATAACCTCTTCATCTTCATCTTATTCACTTAAGTCATCACCCCATATTGCTTTGAAGCTCTTCTTATTGTCCTTGTCCTATTTCTTTTTCTTCTTTAGCTTGGGACAATTAGATTTGATGTGTCCTTGCCTTCTACATTCAAAGTAAATTGCATCATTTTTTTTTTGTTAAAGTTGAGAGATGTTTTCTTGAGATTCCTTTTTCCCTTTCTTGCTTCATGAGCTCCTTAGACCTCATAGATAGCATGGCAAGTTCTTCTTCCTCCTTCTCGTTTTCATCACTTCCACTCGTGTTTTCTTGTACCTCTTTGTCTTTGCTAGAAATTTTTAAGAGCAAGTGTCTTTTTTCTCCTTTTCTCTTTGAGCTCTTATCTTCTTCATTTTTTTTGTCCTTTTTAAACACCATCTCCTGAGCAAGGAGTTTGCTAATGAGAACATTGGTTGGCACTTCTCAAATCTCTTGGTTGGATTCTTACATGCTACATACCTTTGCCTCATATTTCTCTATAGGAAGCATCTTAACAATCTTGCTATTTACATTATAATTGGTGAGAACTCTTCCATACTTCTTCATGTTATTGACAATGACAAAGAGTCTATTTGTCATGTTAGTGATGAATTCGTTCTCTTTCATTATGAAGAGCTCTCTCTCGCTCATGTACATCTCTAATCTATTAGACTTCACAACTGTTGTGCCTTCATGGTAGTTCTTTTGAGCTTTCCACATTTCATGTACGGTTTGACAATGTTAAGCTCTACTAATTTTTTCTCTTGACATATAACTTAGGAGAATTTCCATTTCCCTCTTACTCTTCCCATTTGCCTTCCTATGAGCTTTAATCCATTATTCTTTTATGATTAATTCTTTATTTCCATCTACTACCTTAGCAGGTGGCTTCCATTGCTTTGCAACTATATCTCATAAATCTGCCACATCATTATCAAAGTAGATTTTTATTATATACTTCTAATGAGTATAGTCGAATCCATTAAAGAAAGGCTTGAGGTAAGAGATGATTTTTTTTATGCCATTGATCTTTTCGCACACATTATTGATCTTTTCACACACGCTTAAGGCTTGAATTGAGACTAAGTTTTGATACCATTTGTTGGCTCTTGTACACAAAGAAGGGAAATGAAATTGGTACAAAATTTAAAATTTGGTGGGTAAACAAATAAAACAAAGTTACGAGAAAGAAGAAGAGTAGACATAAGTGATTTGTAATGATTCATGTGTTAACTAATCCTACATCCACTCCCCAATTCTCCAATTGGGTATTTCACTAACTCTATGTGGTGTTTTATATGCTCACACCTAACTTTACATAACACATTTCACATGGCTCACATACAAACTTACAATTGCTTTCTTAAGGCTTAAACTTAACCTATACAATATTTTTTTTTTTTTTTTTTTTTTTTTTTTTTTTTTACAAGGATCACTTTAAAACCCAAACCTAATGGTGTTTAATGGCTCACACCTAACCTTTACAACTCACTTATAAAGAAATAATGAGAGAGACAATTGATAAATAAAATTGTAATAATTTATCCATAATAATTGATGTTCTCTTACATTTAAAACCATTTGGTGGACTATTTATAGGTTCCTACCACCAAAGAGCTATTACAAATGAAACTATGCTTAAATCTCTAAAGTTGGTGGTAGAATCCTGCATTTCATGTTTGTCAGACTAAGATCATAGTCATTACACTCTAGTCGAGGTTGCGAGTCACTTTTTGCTTTGGATTTTGCTCACTTGCGATTGAAAACTTCAACTTCAATTGTGTATAATGACTAGTGACATGTGGCAGTCCTTTAAAAAACTAGCCATTAGATCTCTCTAATAAAGGTTCAATGTCGTGGTCGTGACCTCCACCGCAAAACAAACCTAATGTTTAGAGATTTTGGTTAAGGCATATCATGGTCACTACCAAATTGTTGTTGTTGTGACTTTTGAGCTTATAATGGTTTCCTTTGTCACTTGGCTTGCCCTTATTGGTTGCTTGAAGTCCCTCCATAAACATTTGAAGGTAATGGCAGGGACATCCATTGCAAATCAAACTAGTCTAAATGTTCCTAAGATTTCTGCGAATAATGGTCGCAACCTTTGTGTCACAATCACAATTTAGGAGTTCCTTTACATAGTGTGAGCTTTTTACTACCATTCAACTTCTAATGAGTTCCTAATGTAATTTCTACAATAACAACACCTAAAATTGGCATTAGAACCTTTCAAACTATATTGTCAAGATCTAAAGAGGGTTTTGACTTAGGTTTGACCAACCTAGTACAATGGGCTATAAGTATTGAAATGTGATGATTCTTATTTTTATCTAGAAAATAAATACTTAAGATATTATCTAAATTTCTCATCAATAAAAAATAAACTAAAATATTGAGTCATGGCAAAAAGACAAAACTAATTGAGAAAGAAAACCTAATGATAAATTATATAGGGCATTTGATCTCACTAATAGAAAATCATAAATCATTAATCATCTAGTGTTATGTTGGATTAAGCATTACAACTATCAATTGTCTCTACAGTGTTTAACTCCTCTCTCCTGACTAGTCTCTTAACTATGTAATTATATTTCATAGAACCATCTCTCAATTTGAATTAAAAACAAAGATCTAACATTCTTTTGAATGATAGTAATAGGTTGAATGAGTATCTTTACTCATCAATAAACCTAACATGAGTGATTATAGATATATTTTAATTTACAATCTCTCATTCTATAAATGAAACCAAACTCATGTAATTGGTGGCAGAAGAACAACATCTTAGTATAGTTATTAAAATCATAACTCAATCAATTAATATCTATGGCTACATTAAGGTCTTATATCAAATATCTAACCTAACATACTGATAAAACAAGGTAAGTTCGAAACTAATAGCATTGTCATTAACAAAATAAATAAGATAAAGAGAAGAAAAGATGAAATCTATTAATTGGCTTAATAAATCTCCTTTTTTTTTTTCCTGGATCAAGTGATCTCTAAAACTCTTGTACTTGTACTTGATCTTGAGTTGTAGCTTGTTTCTTCTTATTTTTTTCCTTTTAAAAAAATTCCTTTTGGGTATTCAAAAGGTCTTTTTTCACCCCTTTCAATGTTTGATTTATATACTCCTTTAAAAGAGCTAAAACATGGGTCCCTTGACGTCCTAATCACAGATGAAATAGCTTTCTTTCCACTAAAAAATTACAGCTTGTGTTTTTAGTCATAGGCAAGGTAGAATGCAATTGGGTTTCACATGTCCAAATATTTAGCTTGGTCCCTAAAGTTGTTAGCTTTGCCTATTTTTGTCCACTTTCTCTCCAAACTTGCTAAAACAACTATAAAGCATCCAAATATGAGAAACAACATAAATCAACAAAAAATAACTTAATTTTTAACATAGATTAATATCAATTCAAGCTCAAAAATCATCAAATAACTATGAAAAATTAAGCTTAACAAAATCCCTCATATTTGAACTATTACTAGTCCCTAAGTAATAAAGAATAGACAGACAAAAATTTTCATAATTTTTATAAATCATATAGAACCTCATTATGCTTGTAATGATAACAACTTAAGTATTATAATAGATATACCAAATACGAACTTGCTTGAGCAGATGAACTTAGTTTATCTTATCACCTTGAAAAGTAAACTCACTCCTTCATAGAATGTTAAAGATAATAATGCCATACTTTACAAATACAACTTGACAATCCTTTTAACTAGGCCATCAATAGAGATAATCATGATGTAAAACATATTGGATCACTATTGCCTTCATTAATAATGAAAATAATAACTTTAAGCACATAAGATCATTAGGATTTACTTTTCTTTTAAGCACACTATTTTTTCATTTTTCTTTCTTTTTCTTATTTTTTTATTTTTTGAAGAGTTTATATGCCTTTTTACACAAAGAAAAACATTGATGATTTATGCACTTGGTTACTCAGCTTATAACTTTACTTGAAATTCTTTGCATACTCATGGTTCTAGTTTGCCATTTTATGTAAAAATCAACATTGGTCATGAAGATATTTGGTTAATAAGCATCTAAAAAACAATATAATAGTTATTTCTCTTTCTTTTGATTTTCTTTTGATCATTCGGAAATCATATCTCTTAAACTACTTCATCATTATTGATTGATAAAGCATAATAGCAATTTATTTTTCATTAAAGTCACAAGATTGTATCTATTTATAGCTAGCTAAATTACATGTTTCAACATATATGCAAAATACAATATTATTAAATTCAAACTCTCTTAAATTCATGAATTACACTTCTCAATTTAGCAAATAATTCAAGACTCATTCATCTTAAATCTATCTTAAAAATGACAAACTCTTTTATAGTAACTCATAGGGATTACCAAAGAAAGCTTAATTAAGCTACATATTTTGTAAAAGTCACAAAAAAACCTATTCAACCTTGTATATAGGTGCAAGCATAATATTGATCCAAGCATAAGATCATAATCCTCCTTCCCCCCACATATAAGTATGGCATTGTCTTTAATGAAATGCATTCCAAAATATAAAAGATAAAAGAGGTTGTACAAAAAAGAATACTCCCCTCTTATCTTATCTTGATGGAAAGTTTATTGCATCCAACTACTCTTTAAGCTTTTAGCCTATGTTATCAAAAACATTAAAGAAAATTAGACAAGTATCCAATCTAAGAAAAAAGAAAAATAAAACATAACTAATTAAAAGAAATAAGAAAATGCAAAAGAAAATACCATTAAACTTGCACCTCATTGCATTGTTCATTAGTGCCATGTAAAACATAAACTCATAACACTGGTGCACATGCACCTAACATCATAAACATTAACTCAAACAATAAACAAAACATTAAAATATGAAAACAAGTCTAATACATCACAAAGGAGCATGATATCAATCGTAACCAAAGAAACATCTTCCAAGCATAATCTATCAAGGTGAATCCAATGGAGAAGGCAAATCAATATTGGCTATTACTAGATATTGCCTTAATTTGTATTCTTGATGTCTTTGCGCCCTCTCCATCCTCATTAGTCTAACATCCATGGTGTCTAACCATTATAGAACTTGACTTCATAGGCTCTCTTATTGTGTACTAGATTGCTCCATACATAGGAGAGTGTTGAAAGGTCACACAATTGGAATATCTTATTCTTCACTTTTTTTTTCACTTACCTCTCATCCTATCTTCTTTGGTATGGAAAGCCTTGGTGCTCTACCATTGAATGTCACAATCCCCATTGTCCATAGTGTATGAAGGGAGAAAGTCCCCATCTTAGGTAAAGCTTCTTCATCTAATTAGTGAGGTTCAAATCCATATAAACGCATAGCTAGACCCATAACTGTATGCCCTAAACCTAACACTTGCTTAGGATGTTTGGTTAAACATACCAAGTTTTAGAAAAAGATGATGAGTAGTGGAGACTTTCATCTTGTTTTGTGTACACTGATAGAAATAATTTTAGCAAATATTTTTAAGTTAGAAATAAGGAGTTTTTCTTATGTTTATAGTGTTTTTTTTTGTTTTAGAATTAGTTGATTTTCTATATCTTTATGTTTGCATAGGAATTTCTTGAAAATGAGTTAAAGTTGTGATTTCCAATAATATTGCATGGGCCATACAATAGACCTTGTAGTGTTGCAGAGTTGACCCATCAGTAGAAGCAGATTCATGTTTAGAAGATTGCATGTAGGCTGCGGCATGACCCATGCATCGGACTATGCAAGACATCAAGTCTAGATTTTAAAGTTAATTTCAGGCTGCCTTTTAAGTGACATGTGACCTATTTAGGATAAAGATTTTAGAGAAAAAAATGAGCAGATTTTTAGGAGAGAAAAGTGGATCCAATCTCTACACTAGATAAGAAGAAGATTTTGTGAAGATTTGGAGAGCTTTTCTCTTAAGGTTTTTATTGATTTTGTTTAATAAGGCCTTTTATTGGGAAAAATTCTTCTACTCAAATTGATAGATTCTTTCTTCTTTATTCATTTTTCCTTGTCCATATTGAACTAATTCTTCAATTCTAGGGATTAGGGTGAAAGCGCAGTATTTGTTTCATGATTATATGAAGTGATTTTTGCTTCAATTGTGTTAGGTGTCTTGATTTAATATATTTAAGCTTAATTGATCTTCTATGTATGATGGTTGTATATGTGCAATGCTTAAGATTCTAGATGCTGGAGCAAAAGTGAAAGTCTATGGTTAGTCCTAACATATTAAACTTGAAAATTGAGACCACAAAAGTAGGCTTGACTTTTAGAGATGTTTAAGGACCGTTCATGAAGTTTAATGCATAGTTATTGAATTCCATGACCACGAAAGTAGAC
This sequence comes from Omphalea diandra, assembly GCA_949677035.1. Lineage (NCBI taxonomy): Eukaryota > Viridiplantae > Streptophyta > Magnoliopsida > Malpighiales > Euphorbiaceae > Omphalea > Omphalea diandra. The sequence continues at coordinate 11,838 of CATIWR010072167.1, forward strand.
ATAATTTTAGTAAAAGTAGACTCAATATTATTCGAGAGAATATTTAGAAAATTAGGTAAATCCATCGTCAAGCACAACCTTATTTAAATTGAAACAATTCTCCTGATATATTTATGGAATGGTATTATGGTGTACTAGAATTCCCTAGAAATTATTGTCATAAGAGTTTCTTTTATTTAATTTTAGCTTTGACTACTTATTTTTGCAATTTTAGTTTTTTGTTCTGAAAAGGGCATAGGTGGATCCAAACAAAATTGAAGCAATAGTAAAATGGGAAACCCCAAAAAATGTTGCAGAAGTCCAAAGTTTCTTAGGACTAGCTGGGTATTATCGTCGATTTGTTTAGGGATTTTCACTTATAGTTGCTTCTTTGAATAAGTTACTTCAGAAAAATGTACCATTTCAGTGGTCTGAAACATGTCAGGAGAGTTTTGATGAATTAAAAGATAGATTGACATCAGCTCCAGTGTTACCCATCCCTATTAGTAATAAAGGATTTGTAGTATATAGCGATGCCTCTCATCAAGGTTTGGGATGTGTTCTGATGCAGCATGGTAAGGTAATTGCATATGCATCTAGACAACTGAAACCTTATGAATTATCTTATCTAATACATGACTTAGAACTTATTGTCGTTGTGTTTGCTTTGAAAATATGGAGACACTATTTGTATGGAGAAACTTTTCAGATATTTACAGATCATAAGAGCTTGAAGTATTTGATGAGCCAAAAAGAATTAAATATGAGACAGAGGCGATGGTTAGAATTGCTAAAGGATTACGATTGTACCATTGAGTATCACCCAGGGAAGGCAAATGTGGTTGTTGATGCTTTGAGCAGGAAATCAAGAAGCGGTGTAGCTAATTTACAAGTATTTCTAATGTCTTACTTAGTTCAATTACGAGCTGTGAACATGGAACTAAACATACAAAAGAGTGGAGTATTGATTGCTACTTTTCAAGTGAGAACAATGTTGCATGATCGAATTAAAGAAGCACAAGGCAAGGATCCAAAGTCACATAGAATCATTGAAATGTTAAAACATGGGAGACATAGTGATTTTGATATTCGAAATGATACCTTGATGCTAGGTTCTCGTATTTGTGTATCTAATGTTGACAACTTACAAAGAAAAATCCTAGAATAAGCACATAATGCTCCATATGCCATGCATCCAAGTATGACAAAGATGTATAATACCTTGCGATCTCATTTTTGGTGGCCTAAAATGAAGAAATATGTAGCAACCTATGTTTCAACATGTCTGACTTGTCAGCAGATCAAAACGGAACATCAAGCACTAGCTGGAAAATTAAAACCATTAATGATTCCAATATGGAAATGGGAAAGAATAACCATGGACTTTGTATATGGGTTACTAAGCACTTTGAAGAAGAATGATGTTGTATGGGTGATCATTGATAGACTAACTAAGTCCGCTCACTTTTTACCTATTCAGTGGGGCAGTTCACTTAAACACTTATCTAAGAAATATGTGGATGAAATTGTCATATTACATGGCGTTGCAGTGTCCATTGTATCAGATAGAGATCCAAGATTTACATCTCAATTTTGGATTAGTTTGCAACAGGCTTTGGGTACCAAGTTGAGTTTTAGTACTGCTTTTCATCCTCAGACAGATGGGCAATCAGAAAGGACAATTCAGACACTTGAAGACATGCTTCATGCTTGTGTGATAGAGTTCAAAGGTGCATGGGATGAATATATTGCCTTGATTGAATTTGCTTATAATAACCATTATCATAGCAGTATACAGATGGCACTATATGAAGCATTATATGGAAGAAAATGTCGAAGTCCAATCTATTGGGATGAAAAAGGGATGCATGTTTTAGAAGGGCCAGAATTAGTACAAGATACTATAAACAAGGTGAAGGTAATTAAGAGTAAACTTAAAGCAGCACAAGATAGGCAAAAGAGCTATGCAAATCAACATAGAAGAGAAATGGAATATGAGGTGGGAGACAAAGTGTTCCTTCGAGTTTCACCATGGAAAGGAATAATTCGATTCGGCAGGAAGGGGAAACTGAGTCCTCGATACATAAGACCATATGAGATCTTAGAAAGAATCGATCCATTGGCTTATAGGCTAGCACTACGACCAGAGATGACTCAGATTCATAATGTATTCCATGTGAATATGCCAGGAAGTATCGATCTGATCCTACATATATACTTAGGGATTCAACGATAATAATTACAGATGATGTAAGTTACATTGAAGAACCAGTGGAAATCATTGGTTATAAGACAAAGCAGTTACGAAATCGAGAAATCCCTTTGGTTAAGGTGTTATGGAGAAACCAATCACAAGAAGAGGCTACATGGGAAACTGAAGAGAACATGAAACGACAATATCCACATTTGTTTACAGGTATTGAATTTCAAGGGCAAAATTCTTTATAAGAGGGGAAGAAATGTAACATCCTTATCCACCTTCATTGGCATTATCACATGAACATATTCAATGCATAAATGATATGAAATCCCACATGAACGTATGCATTAGATAAATGATCATTTAGTCATGTGATTTGTAGAAGTATGATAATGACACTTGCACCGTTATATTTGGGACACTTGAACATATATGTAGTGTTTGTATAGTTGCATGGAAAATTGTTTTATGTTGTGTGCATATTATAGTATCATAAATAATGGTGTTTCAGAGTTTAATTAAAAGTATAAGGAGCATCTAGGAATTAAGAGATGGATGAAGGTGCTTAACGAGTGAAGAAAAGGGACTAAAAGAGGAAAAGTGATCTTCCAACCAATGGAAATGAAGCACCATGATTTTATATTATTATAATAAGTTTATATCTACTAATTAGGGCAGAATTGAGGGGTAAGTTGGGAGGTATTATAGAAAGAGAGTGAGAGAGAGCTAAAGAAGAAGAAGAAGAAGAATAAGAAGAAGAAGAAGAAGCAGAAGAGAGGGAGAAGAGTGAGCTGCCTAAGGTTTTCTAATTTTGGGATAGTAGATAAGTTAATTTATCTTCTTCTAAACTGAAATTAACCTCTCATGACATGTTAATCATGCATGGTTAGTGAGAATTATGGAGTAATTGAAATAGAGCTCTTGGATGGAAGTTATAAACCAAGAGAACAAGAGCTGATTCTATTGATTTTGCTGTTAGAGCAGAATTTTTTACCCATGATTTCATAACCCTAGAAGAGGAATTAGGGAAAGTGAAAAATATAAGAGTTGTAGCCCTATCTCTCATATAAATTTTTGTGAAACAATTTTTCTTGATTTTGTGTATGTGAGGAGATATGACTTCTTCAGTAGGACTAGGTCAAATCCAAATTGAGATGATCTCAATCTTCTGTTTTCTTATATTTTGATGGCCTTATGTTCTGATTTTGACAGTGTAAAACATGAAATTTGTAGGTTTATGTCCTCTCTAAACAACTGTAGACCAGTTTTGATTGATTTTCTGTGTGGAAAGAGTTATGGCTCATTGATTGGGACCAACTCCGTACCAGGGTGAAACCCACCTTTCTTTTGAATCTGTTTTCCAAGTATTTGATGGCCATAGATTCAGAATTTTGATGATGGTCCAAACTTTAAAGTTGTATATTTATGTCTGATATACATTCCTTTGAAATATTTTCATGCCAAATCCAACATGGTTGTTGAGATATTGTCCCTTCTTCATGACTGGTTGTCAACATGTTACAAACCTACTCACCCTGAGATTGATCCTTTGTTTTGGTGACCTTATAGACTGAATTAGACAATGAGTAAACATGAAAAATGTTCCTTTATATGTTTTGTAACTGATGATAGATTATTATTGCAATTGAATTTGTAAAATTTGAGATACACCCAAGAGAGTAAGACCTACTCAGACTGAGAGGACACTGCAACAGGGCAACATTTAAAAATTCACCACATTTTATGTGTATCTGATATTGACCTAAAGTTTCAATATGTTGTCTCATTATGTGTCTAGTTAGATAGAAAAAAATAATCATGTCAATTGGTTTAGTATATCTAGAGCTATTACTGTGAGAGTGTAGTGAGCTCAGGCTACCCTATTAGGAATATATGCATAAACACTAAGTCCACTCGCATGGATCATACCATAACTGCATACCAAGTATTCATAATCATTTTGACATACTTATAACCATTTATGTATCAAATTCTAGGATCTCAAAACTTTGAGGAAGCCCTAGAGAGAGAACCAAACCTACCATAAAGGTCGGTAACATCAAAAGGTGAGTAAAAACCATAATTGGATTCAATGGGTGCATGTGATAATTGTATGACACGATTATGTTCTATTACATGTATATATGATTGAATTGTTACATGTTACATGAAAATATAAGTCAAGTGAGAATGGTTGAGTTGTTACATGTTACATAGGAATAATATGATTATGTTATATTAAATGTATATATGATTGAATTGTTACATGTTACATGGGAATAATATGATTATGTTCTATTACATGTGTATATTATTGAATTGTTACATGTTACATGGGAAAATAGGCCAAGTGAGAATCAAATGCACTTGACGATTACTTGGCATATCATTTGTGAATAAGCACTTGCACATGGAACTAAAAAGGCGTTGTGATCGACTTGTCAAACACTTGCAAATCACGTGGAAGATGGACCAATAGGTCCCAAATCATATGTCAAATGAATTACAAGAAGATGGACTAATAGGTCCCAAATCATATGTTACATGAATCACATGAATATCCCGAGAGCAATGTTTTCCTTGCACGGTCACGACAAAAACAAAGCTATTGCATTTGCATTTGCATAGTCAATTGTTATACTTGCAATGTATCTTCATGATATTTGATTATGGATTATGCCATGAGAATTTGATTATTATTTTTATTCACTGAGTTACGACTCACCAAATCACAAATTTTTTTTCAGATCCTAAAGAATAGGAATTGGACACTTTGGTGCTTTTAGTTATATATTGAGAGATATGGACCACATGTCATCGGATGAATCCCAACTCTATCTCTCTTTATGTCATATACATATATGTACATCAAATACATGTTGGATTGTGTGTGTAGGATGGATAAAACCTTTATGCATATGTATTTTCGAACATTAATGCTATGAGTTTTGTAAAATGAATATGATTGTTACATCAAGTCCTTAACAAAGGTGAAGGAGGTAGAAATTACCTCAAGTGATGAAGAAAGTGGCAAGGAAGAAAAGGAGCTAGCAATGCTCTCAAGAAGGACAAAGGAATTGATCAAAAGAAGAAAAGAAGGAAAAAGTTTCAAGAAGACCGCTCCTAGTCTAAAAGAAAGATCCAACGATGTCACTTGCTTTGAATGTGGCAAGCAAGGCCACATCAAGTATGATTGTCCTAAATTAAAAAAGAAGAAGAGATGGGACAAAGAGAAGAAGAAGGGCTTTTCAGCCACTTGGGATGACAGCTCAAGTGAAAAAGAGGAAGAAAGTGAAGTTGCCAACATTTGTTTTACGGCACAAGAAGATTCTACAAATGAGGTAAGTACTTCTTCCCATTCTCATTCGGATTTTGAATTTGATGAGATAGATGAAGAGCTTTAGAGGCTCTAACTATAAAATGTGACAAATACAAGTCACAAATGAAATCTTACAAAAGAAAATGTCAAAAATTAGAGGATAATTATAAATCCCTCAATGACATTGTAAGAAAATCGAGAGCATCTAATGATGAGCTCAAAAAATCTATGGATAGCCTTTCTACATCATCTTCTTCAATGGCTTCATTAAGAAAGGAGAATGACACTATAAAGGGAGAAGTCATTGAGCTTAGAAGCTCAATCTTCAAATTCCATAAAAGGAAAGAAGCCTTGGACACATTGATTATGTCACAAAGACCACCACTAATTAGACATGGTCTAGGCTTTAATCGAGTCTCCTCATCATCTCAAACCACATTTGTTAGATCTTCAAAACCTCAAACCTCAAGGGTTGAAGTAATTGGGATAGTCAATTTTTTAAATTTTTTACCGTTAAGGCATGTATTCCTAAGAAAAATTTGTTCATTACTCACATTTTTTGGAATTCGTAATCGCGACTAATTATTTTGCGGACGCGAATTTGGGTAACTGCCTGGCAATTAAGTGATTTGATGGCCAACCATTTCTAACTTTTTGTTAAACCATTTCTAGCCATTTGTATCCCTTTCAATGGCTATATAAAGCCTCCAAACAATGATTTTCATCACTTCATCATATTCTCAAACTCTCTTACCTTCAAAGCTATCAAATTCTTCCAAATTCTCTTCATCCCTTGCAGTGGCCCTAAAGAAGATCTCCATAGCAGAAAAAGGAAAGGGAGTGGCTCAACCCTCTGCACTCCTTGCACTTCAACTCATGAAGAGAGTTATTGAGGAGGAGAAGGAAAGATACAAAGCCAATTCCTCCAAGATTATCCTCCCTAACAAGATCCCCTCTACTTTTATGTTAGAAACCTTAGGCATCAATAATGAAATCCGTGTTTTTCTCTCAAATCTTAGTTGGAACAAGTTCATCTTCCGAGATGAACTCGGATATGAAAAAGTTGTACGAGAATTCATATACATCGTCCAACTTAATCGCAAAGCCTAATCTCCCATGGGTCAATACGAGTTAGTATTCCAGGCCTTTGGCGATCCTTTCTGCATAACTTTTGAACAACTTTCTTCTCTTTTCAATTTACAAGTCGAAGAAAACATCCCTTTCATAATCTCTGCACTTAATGTTATCTATTTCGAGTTTTGGTTGGAAATCTCCATTGAAACCAAACACGACCCTCACTCTTCTTTGGCCAAACACATCAAATCCCTACCCATTTAGATATTCCACCGTATCATCACCTTTTTCATAAATGCAAGAGGTGATAACGAGAAAGTGTCCCAAAAGGACTTGACATTCTTTTTTTGTCTTGTCAAAAATAAATCCATACAAACTGGCTAATACCTTGTGGATCAATTAATCCACATGAGTACCAAACCCAAGAGTCAATTCGTTCTGCCTTCACACATCACTGCCATTTATCATTTCGTTGGAGCCCTTGATGAGGAAAAAGAAAAATTGCTCACCAAGAAGCTTCTTTCTTTTCAAAATTTTCTTGACCTCACTTACCTCATAAATGCCAAAGCCATACACTTGGATACTTATGCCTAACCTGATGATGATGCAAACTACATGCCATGGTTTCATACCTTTTAGATCTATAGGCATTACATTAGCAAATAGAAGACAATGATTTTCCTCAAAAAATGACTATTTTATATTTACTTCTAGTTCAAGGACATATATGACTGATTTCACTCTGATTGTGCAAACATATTTCTATTTGATATTATGCTTGGTACGAATCATCTACATTTTGCATATTTAGACATTAATTAAATACTTGACTTCTACTTTTAACATTGGCAGATTAGATCATCCATAGTCTTGCTCATCGCCTTTGTTTCACTAGTCTTTTGCTCATCCATCCATGTCTTATTTGTCATTAATCAACTATTCTTTCAATGGTCCCCTAGGGGTCAGTTGCACTCTCTCGACTATTACTCTATTCATTTCATGCATTTTTTATGCTCTAACTTTTGCTTAAGCCACCCTATTAGATTTTTGATTTAGCAAGCCTTTTTCCTTTTTCTTTTTCTTTTTCTTTTTCTTGTTATCTTTCTTCTTTTTCTTATGCCCTAATTTTAGCCTAAGCCGCCCTTTCAAGTTTTCAACTTAGTGAGCTATCTTACTTTTCTCACACCTGACATGAAATACTTCTTCAATCAGTCTAAGTTTATCAGTTCGATAAATTTATTCCCATCCATATCTTCTAACTTGGCCACACCACTTGAGCATATCTATTTGACCACATGGGGACCTTCCCAATTTGGCTTGAACTTACCTCAAGGATCTTGAATTTGCAATTGAACTATCTTTAGCACTAGATCACCAACCCTTATCATTCTTGGTTTAACCTTCTTATTAAATTTATAGGCCATTCTGGCTTTATACAATTGGATGTGATATAAGGCCTTCAATCTCTTCTCACTTAGCAGAGCCAATTGTTCAAATTTACTTTTTATCCATTGGCACTTAGGAACATCAAATTCAACCAAAACCTATAAAGACTTCACTTCTAACTCAATTGGCAGGATTACCTCCATCCCATACATTAAAGAGTACGGTGTCATTTTGATTGACATCCTTGTTATAGTTTGATAACCCGATAAGGTGAAAAGCAGTCTTTACACATCTCCACCATCGTGGTAAGGATGTTTTTGACATTCTTTTTTGCTACTTCCACCGCTTCATTAGTCTGTGGTTTGTAAGGTGATGACTTGTGATGGGCAACCTCATATTTTCCTAACATAACCTAGACCTCTGCCTAGATATGGACACCATTTTCTATAACAACATGGTGTGACACACCATAGTGGAAGATAAGATTTTTCTCAATGAATTATGTCATCTATTTTGCCTTCAGCTTACCAAAGGCTTCAACCTTTACTCACTTTGAGAAATAATCCACTACCACCACAATATATTTATGCCCTCTCACAAAAGTCGAGATGATTTCTCTGATCACATCAATGCCCCATGCTACAAATGACCAAGGTGAGGTTAAATTATGAAACTCAACTGGTGGTAAATTATTAAGGCTACCATGAACCTAACATTCATGGCAACTCCAAACCTACTGAATACAATCAAGCTCTATAGCAGTCCAATAATATCCCAACCTTATAATTTTCTTTGTTAACATTTTCTTGCTTATATGGGGACCATAAACTCTTGCACACACCTCCTTCATGACTTTATGGGCCTTTTTCTCAGCCAAGTACTGAAAATGGACTCCATCGGGCATTTTTTGTACATTACACTATCATATACCATAAATTATGAAGATAACCTCCAAATCATTCTTCTCAGCCTTTTGGGAGTATTCATCGCTTTCCAAATACCTTTATATACTAAAATACCAAGGGTGATTCTCTATTGACACTTGTATTACTCCTGTATCCTTGTAACTTGGCATCCAAGAACATAACATGATGAGCAGTTTCATGGGCATCAGCTTCAGCCCATCCCAAATAGAGACCAGAGTGGCCAAGGCATTAGCCATTGCATTTTCTTCCCTCAGTAGCTGATGCAATGTGACTCTCTAAAAATTTTGCACCACTCATTTCACATGTTCTGAATATAGGTCCAAGTGTTCTTCTTTGAATTTCCACTCATTCATTACTTGTGAAATGATTAGCAATGAGTCCTCTAACACCTCTATTGTCCTTACCCTTATTTGCTTCAGGAGTTCAAGTCTTAGTGCACTAGCCTCATTTTCAACCATATTATTAGCCACCTTATAGTTCAACTTCTTAGCTATAGAGACCAACTCTCCTTTTAGTGAGATCAGAATTACTCCTACACTTGCCCCTTTGTTGTTTATAGCTCCATCGAACTATACTCTCCACCTTTGAAGCTCAATTACTCCTAACCTTTCATCTAGAAACTACAAAAGTTTAAATTCCCCTTATTTGAGAGGTTATCGCACTAAGCACTCTGGAATCCCCTGCCCTTTGATCATCTTTTTAACCACATACTTAATGTCAAACTCAGTCAATAGGATCAACCATTTTGCCAACCTTCCTGTCAGGGAAGGGTGATGCAAATATCCAAGGCAAGCCAAAGATCCACTTCAACTTCAAGGGCCAATCACAAAGGAAAGGCTCAAAAAGTTCAAAGAAGCAATTGAAGCATTCATGCAACAAGAAATAATCATTGGGCTAACCCAAGAAAAACAAAGGAAGCATAAATCCCAATTACATGGAGATGGCAGCATGGACTCTTCAAAAGATGCCTTCAACTTGATCCAATGAAGCCCAACATATGGAGAGGCCCATGACCATTGATATTCGACCGAGACACCTTGTTTAGAAGCCCAATGTAGCCAAGCTTAAAGTTTTACCTATTTCTTCCTCATTAGGTGAAAATATTCTTCTAAACTAATTAGGAACTTTTGTTATTTTCTTATTTAAAAAACTTCATTAATAATTAGGAAGATATTTGATATATCTTTTAGTTATTTTGTATTTTGCTTAAGAGAATCCTTTTTCCCAAATAGTCTAGATAAATTTGGTCTAATTAGGAGGTGATTCTTAGGGTTTTATAGAAGTTTTGTAAAGGTTATAAATAGACCTTCTTGTTCAGCCAAATCAATCAATCAATGAAGAATATTTTTTTAAGTAAAATTGCTTATAAGAGTTAATTCTCCTCTTGAGTGCTTAATAGGGCTTGATGGGATTGTTAAGTGAATTTGTAATAATTTTACAAACTTGTTTAATCTAGGTCTTAAATTACTTAGTTAATTTAAGGTTGAGATTAATAGTCATGAATTTTTATAATTTAGGTTGCTAGAAACAAGTTTCCTAGAGGTCTAATTGGGATTTGAGAGTTTATCTTGTTTGATTTTTGAATTAAAGCTTGGGACTTGTGCTACATATGAATAAGGATAAAAAAAATCAACCTCATTCGTATCACTTGGTATCAGAGCCAAGGTTAAATTCCAGATCAAAGGTATCTATCTTATATGTTCTTACATTGTTCTTAGTTCATCCATTTACATTCTTAACCTTTCTTCTCCAATTCAGCATATCTCAATTCTTGCATTCAATTCTATTTATTTTCATTGTTTTTACCTTTATTAGTCTTATTTAATCATCAAATATCACATTAAAAAAAATCAGATTTAAATTCCACTAAAATCTCATACTTGTGCAAAAGTTCCTTAAATTAAGGAACTTTGCAAAATCATTGATTTCTTGTGTTTCTTCCATCCAAATTCAAATTTGTTCATTAATTAACCCTTTTTATATCCTTAATTGTAGAATTGAAGTGGTTGATTGTAGAAATTCCTTAAAATTTGGTAGTTGCCAAAATCTCCTTAAATTGAGGAAAAGTTAATTTTAACTTGTTTCTTGCAATTTCTTCATCCTTCTTCCTTCCAAATTATTTCTTTTTGTTACTAGTCATCTTTTTGGTGTTTTCTAAAGTCTAGGGCCGAACCATAGCTTAGAATTCAAGGGAACATAAAATAACTACAACACCCCTACAAGTGCCAAATTTGGTTTCTTTGTATTTTGAGTTATTCTTTGTGTTTCTTGTAATTCTAAGTTTGATTTAGCTTCAAAAGTGTATAAAAACAAAAAACAAAAAGAAGAAAGAAAGAAAGCAAAAAAATAAAATAAAATAAAAGAAAGAAGCTAAGAAGTGCAAATGAGGTCAATTTGAAATCTCATTTCCCATTTAGCCTAGACATATTTCTTACCACATTCAAAACACCAATTTGCATTTCCAAATTTCCTTCTAAACTCTTAGATTACTATTAGATCTTTAGAAATTTATTTGTACAACCAATTGTGTTCTTTTCAATTCCTTTGTTTTCTAAATGTTTTAAGAACTAGCTTTTACTTGTTTACATTCTGTTTAAGATTCACTTGACATAAAGTAACTTATTCCTCAAAGAACATAAAGAAAAAGAATCTTAAGAAGTAAAAGGCAAAGAGTGGTGAGCTCATAAGAGGATAAAAGCCAATTTTGAGTTAAACACGAGCATGAGTGACACTAATTAAGTGTAAACACGAAATGGAGTGTTTTGTGAGACCTTCTTTATTCTTTACCAACCATGGCGTATTTAAAGAAAGTTAATCTTGAATTGAAGTTGTTCCTTAAAAGCTTGAATGATTCCATACAAAAGGTGGAAAACGACATGCATGTAAGGATGGGGCAATTAATGGATAAAATCGAGAAGATGGAAGCTACTTGCAATTCTAACACAAACTGTACCAATCCAAGGCAACCAAGACATGGGAGATTCATGCATAATGAGGAGAATGGTAATTTCATGAAGGAATCATCCTAAAGGTTAAGCAAGAAAGATAACAATCTTAGTGGCATCAAGGTAAAGATTCCTACCTTCAATGGCAAGGGTGATCTCGAGGCATACCTATTATGAGAAAAAAGGTAGATTTTGTTTTTTATTGTCATAACTATAATAAGGAAAAGAAAATTAAGCTTATTATTATTGAGGTTATAGATTATGCTCTTGTTTGGTAAGACCCATTAAAATATACTAGAAAAAGATGTGGGGATGAGCTTATTTGTACTTGGGAAGAAATGAAAAGAATTATGAGAAAAAGATTGGTACCTAGCCATTATTATAAGGATTTGCACAATAAATTGCAAAGGCTTATACAAGGTGCTAGGAGTGTGAAAGAATACTACTAAGAGCTTGAGGTGACAATGATTAAGGCTAGAATTTAAGAATCTATAGAGTAAACAATGGCAAGGTTTCTTGGTGGGTTTAACAAAAACGTAGCAAATTAAATGGAGATGTACCCTTGTAATGACTTAGAGGATTTGTACTATTTAGCCATCAAAATGGAAAACCAACAAAGGGGTAAGCTTTTATATGCCTAATTTCTCTTCTTCTTTTGGTACTAATAAGTTTAAAGTTGGTGATAAGCTTGTTAGTACAACTAAGGCTAAAGTACCCAAGAAAGAATGGAAGAAGTCCAACTATCCAGCCAAGGCCAAACCAACAACATCCAATAAGGCCAGCTCCATAAAGTGTTTCAAATGCCAAGGAAGAGGACACATGGCCTTTGAATACCCTAACAAAAGGACCATTATGCTTAGAGATGGAAAAATTACAAGTGAGGATGAAGATGATGGAGTAGAAATTGACCCTAAAATGCCTCTATTAGAAGATGCTAGTTATATGGACAATTTTGATGATCCTGATGAGGTAACAAGTAAAAAAACTTTTTGTGACTAGATGCTCTTTAAATGCCCATATTAAAAATGATCAAGAGCAAAGGGAAAACATTTTCATGCTAAGTGTAAGATTAATTGTCACTTGTCTCTTATTATAATTGATAGGGGTAGTTACAATAATGCAGCTAGCATTTATCTAGTTGAAAAAGTGGGATTGCCAACCTTAAAGCATCATAGACCTTACCACTTACAATGGTTAAATGAGAATAGGGAAATTAAAATAACCAAGTTAGGATTGCATTTACAATAGGCAAATATAAAGATGAGGTTTTATGTGATGTTATACCTATGCAAGCTAGTCAATGTTTTTAGGGCGTCCATGATAGTTTGATAGGAGGGCAAAACATGATGGGTTTACTAATATATATGAGTTTAATTTTAAGGGCAAACACATTGTACTTTCTTCTTTATCTCCTTCTCAAATCTATGAAGATTAAAAAGTCTTAAGAGAGAGAGAAAGCATGCATAAATAAGAAAAAGAAAAATTACTAAAACAAAAGGAGAGTAGTGAGAAAACCAAAGAGGGGTATGAGGTTAGAATGATAAAAGGAGAGCAAAGAGAGGATGCTCAAAAAAGAGGAGAGCGGCATGTAAAATGAGGGTGTGAAAAGAAGCTTTTATACAAAAGAGAGAGAAGTGAGGAAAGCCAATCTAGCCCAAACACCCATGTTTTTGTTGTTGTACAAATAAGCTTACTTTTTTACAAATGACTTAACCATTTCTTTGCCTAGTATGTTTGTTTCTCTTTTACAGAATTATGATGACTTGTTTCCCAAAGAAATGCCTAAAGGATTACCACTTTTGAGAAGGATAGAACATCAAATCGACTTTATTCTAGGCTCTTAAATTCTAAATAAGCCAGCCTATAGGAGTAATCCTGAGGGGATAAAGGAACTTCAATAGCAAATTGATGAGCTAATGAAGAAAGGTTTGATAAATGAAAGTTTGAGTCCTTATATTGTTCCTATTTTACTTGTACTTAAAAAGGATGAAACTTGAAGAATGTATGTTGAATGTAGGGTTATAAATAAAATAACTATCAAATACAGACATCCTACTCCTAGGCTTGATGATATGCTTGATGAATTGCATAAAGCTAAAAAGTTTTCCCAAATTGACCTTAAAAGTGGATATCATCAAATTAGGATGAGGGAGGGAGATGAGTGGAAAATTGCTTGAAAACAAAATATGGTTTATATGAGTGTATATGCCTTGTGGTTTAACTAATTCACCTAGCACTTTCATGACAATAATGAACCATGCTTTGGGAGCCTTTCTTAGTAAGTTTGTGGTTGTGTATTTTGATGACATTCTTGTATATTTTCAATCTTTAGAAGATCATGTTAAGCATGTAAGGTTAGTTTTTGATGTTTTGAGAATGGAAGAGTTATCTGCTAACCTTAAGAAGTGTTCTTATTGTATAAGCAAAGTTGTGCTCCTAGGTTTCGTGGTAAGTGAGCAAAGGATTAAGGTATATGAAGACAAGATCAAGGCTATCAAGGAATGGCCTATGCCAAAGAATTTTAGAGATGAGCATTCTTTCCATGGTTTGGCAAGCTTTTATAGGTGATTTGTCAAGGATTTTAGTACCATAGTCGCACCACTAACCGAAGTAATAAAGAAGAATGTTGGCTTTCAATGGGAAGATGCACAAGAGAATGTTTTTTCTTTACTTAAATATAAATTAACAAGTGCACCTTTATTATCTTTGCCTAATTTTTCTAATACCTTTAAAATTGAATATGATGCTTTAAGTATAGGAATTGAAGTTGTGCTCATGCAAGAAGGAAAACCTATTGCCTATTTTAAAGCACACTTGACACAGAAACCCTAACCCGCTCCTATCACTTCCAAGGCAGAGCAAGGCCTAAACTCTTCATTTTTTATATGTTCTCTAAGCATTTTAGTGGATATTGAATACCTTATGAGCCTCTGAGGGCACAAAACATAAAGGCATCTCAGGCCCCTATTTCCTTCTTTCTTCTTATCCTTCTTCTTTCTTTTCTTGTTTTTAAAAATTTAGTATTTAGGATCTGTATAGCCTTTGTTTAGGTTGTATAGCCCTGGTTTCCTGGGCACAGATTTGTAAAACCCCTTTTCCTCTCATTCAAATTTCTTTTATTGAAGACATTCTTTTATACCTTTTATCACTCCAGAGGAATAATAGGGTAAGGCTAGATAGTTGTGGACTCCTACTCGGTTTAAAATGAAGTTTTGATAACTTTACAATGGTTTTCATGGTTTTATCCATCTTAATGTTCATGCTTTCTAATATGGGTCCAATGATGGTTTTCAGTTATATTTAGATCATTTTATGGGATGACCAAGTGAGGAACTTAAGGTTCCAATGACCTTGAGAGTCTCTTTTGTCATTATGTTTGTGTTTATAACATATGAATAGTATTTAGCTTGTAATGTCCTCCATTCTTGTGTTATATGGTAACCCCACATGGTTAGTGGTACATATGGATGTTATGCTCTTTTAGAGTTACATAAGGTAAAGATTCATCAGTTCTATAATCCCTTTTATTATGAGTTTTTGCCTTAGGCCATTAAACCTTCTTTAAATGCCTTACATTGCATGCTTACTTCTTTATATGTTCATGATTCATGCATTTGTTTTCTGTTGTTTACTGATTTTGTGTTGTTGGGATGTGTTACCATGGACATTAGATTTATGTTTAAGGACTTTGACTTTGAAGATGTGGTAAGATGATTACTATAGACTTTATTTGCCTCTTTTTTAGTTCTTGTTATTTTGAGTATATTTAGGGTTGTTTTCTTTCCATTTCATTTATATTGTATGGAATAAGTTATGTTATTTTTGTAGGTTAAGAAAGCTAATTAATGCATGTTTTTTTATCTATTTAAGTTCACTGCATGATAATTCCACCATTTGAATGTGTATTCCCTATCCCCGCCTTACATATATTATTTATTACTTCCTCACATCTTGCATATCATTTGTGCATTATATACTTTATTGTTATGGTTGATATCTATTTAGGTGGATGTGCCTAGGTAGATAAATGGAAAATTTATTAATAAAGACAGTATAAAAATGAACCATTGATTGCTTGAATCCCTATGTCTGGGCGATTTGGGGGTGCCTAACCTCTTCCTCAAGTTATACCTAACTCTTGAACTCGATCTCTAATGGGGTGAAGACAAATTTGGCCTTCTAAATGGCTTAGGTAGGCTCAGAATTTGTCCTTGCCTAAATTCTTATCTTGACCAAAGTCAGGAGGGATGATACTAATGTATCATTCCTTCTTGGTCCCCCATCGACCCCAACTTTGGAAAAGAGGTTTCTATCTTATGTGAGGCTTTAAAAATCCCTCGTTGATCCAAATTGCATGCCATGACTAAGGGTTATTAAATGTGAGGCTTTAAGAATCCCTCGTTGATCCAAATTGTGTGCCATGACTAAAGGTTATTACCAATGTATGACTCTCGTCCTCTCGATCCCTCAATGATTGATAAAAGATAGGAGTCACAAGCAAGATTCCACTTGTTCGAATTAAAACCATGAAATTTTATGATGCTCACATTGAGTTTAATATAAACTTAAAAAGTATTAAAATTTATACTCATGCAATATACTCTCTAATCTCTATATTTATATATAAAAATTTATTTAAATTAGCAAGAATAATTATGAAAATTTAATTGACTAACTAAAAAATAAAATATATAATAGATTTTACACATAAAAATAAGCAAAAAAAACATTAGTTTTGTAATTAAATGGATTAAAAAGTTTTAAAAAGTGAATACAAGAAAATTATTTGATGTTTAAATTAGCAATTACATAATAAAAATATAATTTTATATCTTTTTCCCTCCAAATTCGAGTGATTATAAAATTGTGGCCTTAGAAAAAAAATTCACTATTCACTTTCCTTTCTCTCATTTTACCATAATGAGTTATTTCCCACTCTTCTTCCCCACTTTCCATTTCTTTCCTTACCTTTTCTCCTTTTCTCAAATAATGGTTAAAGCATGAATATTGTTGGACTAGATTGGTCAAACCAAAGTCATGAACCTCTTTTGATCTTGACAATAGAAATTGATCAGTACTAATGTTTTCATTAAGTGTTATTTTGCAATTTATAAGATAGTTTTTTCATTGGAAGTTGGATGGAAATCAAAATATCTAATCTTGAGAAGGTCATCCAAATTCGTAGTAGGTATCCTCTAAATCGCGACCACAAATCAGCTATAAGGATGGATGGAGCTAGGCTAGAGGAATTGGCGGAACAATTCGCAGCTGTGACTTAGCCAAAGGAAATAAGGTTGAGTCGCAGAGGAATTCACAGTGGCATTCGCATATGAGGTCGTGATTGTAAATTTCATAGTGAAAAAGGATGGAACCAAAGCCTTAGCCACAACATACCAAGTATCCAAGGGAACCGTTGGAAATCAAAAATCATGAAGGCTAATATTTTCTCGCAACTCGACTCAAGAAGTTGCAGTTTCCTCTCCAAACAGAGGAATTCATGGTCTTAGTCACACCCAAGGAAAAGACAACTCCCGACTGTGACTTTTAAGTAGCAGGTAGAACACAACGGGGTTCTCTACCGCGATTTTAGGCTCCTAAGTGTAAATTGGAAATTCGCAACCGCGAAATGCTAGTAGCAACCGCGAAATGCTAGTAGCGACCGCGACTTTTGCCTGACCAGCATTTAATTCAAAATCTACTTAGCACAACTTGGAGATTTAAGGATAGTTTTAGAGTAATGTCTTTTTGGTGGCAAGAGAATTGAATTAATTGTAACCAAAATCTTGCCAATTTACTACTCATTCTTTTACTCTTCTTTAAGTATTATTAATTGTTTGGTGTGAGCAATAAACAATATTGTAAGTAGGTTGAGAGTTATCCTAGATTTTAAAACTCTTGTAAGAGGTTGAAGTATGAGCCTATACAAAACACTTGTGAGATGTTTTTGTGTGAACCTAGAAAATACAAGTTGTAAGGGTTTTATGTGAGCCATAAAACACAAGTTGTATAAGTTTGGTGTTAGCTTGGAAATGCCAGGTTAGTTGAGTGAAATACCCAATTGTGTAGAATTAGAGAGTGGGCTTAGGGTTTGTTAACACCTAAACTACTATAAACCTTTGTGTTGATTCTTGTCATCTTTTTTTTCACTTCTTAAACACATAAATCTTCTTTTTAATTTTAAAATAGGCCACCAATTCAACCTCTCTTCTTGGTGTCCTAGGCCAATAAGTGGTATTAGAGCCCAGTCTCACTAAAAAGCTTAATTGTATGAGTAAAGATCATGGCATAAGAAGGAATCCACGCTCACCTCAAGCCTTATTTCGATTGAGCAGACTACACTCATTGAAAGTATAGGATGGAAATCTATTTAGATAGTGATGTGGTAGACCTCTGGGATATTATTGCAAAGGAGTGGAAGCCATCTACCAAAGTGGTGGATGGAAGTGTGGAGCTAATCCCTAGAGAGGAGTGGGTTAAAGCACATAGAAAATCCAATGAAAGAAATAAAAGAGTCATGGCAATCCTTCTAAGTTCTCTCTTAAGAGAATAAATTTGAAGGGTTCAACATTGCCTCACTACTCATGCTATTTGGAAGGCTTTGGAGAATTATCAAAGGGCACCATCTTGGTGAAATCCAACAAACTTGAAATGTATGTGATGGAGTTGGAGATTTTCATGATAAAGGAGGAAGAAAACATAACATGTATGATAAATTGACTCCTTACAATTGCCACCAACATGAAAAAGTTTAGGAGGGTTCTCACTAACCATATGGTAAATTCTAAAATTCTAAAATCTTTACCTCTTAAAAAATTTAGTGTAAGAGTGTGTAGTATCCAAGAGTCTAACCCAGAGATAGGGAAGGTTCCAACGGATGTCTTAATAGGCAAACTCTTAACTCATAAGTTGGCCTTAAAGAATGATGAAGAAATGAGGAGAATGAGAGGTTAAGGAGACAAGTCTAAAAAACCAGAAATGAAGAACTTGGCACTCAAATACTCATTAAAGGAAAAGGAAGTAGAAGTAGTCTCAAGTAAAAAGAAGAGTGACAAGGAGGAGGAGGAACTTGTAATGCTTTCTAGAAGAACTAAGGAGCTTATTAGAAGAAGGAAAGAAAAAAGGAACTTCAAGAAAACAAGTCCAACTCCCAAAGAAAGATCAAGTGATGTCACTTGTTATGAATGTGGCAAGCAAGGCCACATCAAATATGATTGCCCTAAGTTGAAGAAGAAGAAGAAGAAAGGGGACAAAGAAAAAAGAAAGAGTTTTAAAGCCACTTGGAATGATAGCTTAAGTGAAGAAGATGAAGAGGAGGAGGTTGCAAACCTATGCCTCATGGCTTAAGAGAATTCATCTAATAAGGTAAGCTCTTCACCTCACTCTTATTCTGATTTGATGAACTATATGATGTAGATGATGAGCCTTTGGAAGCTCTCACCTTAAAATGTGAAAAATGTCATAAATGAAAACTTACAAGAAGAAGTACACTAAATTGGAGGATGAATTCAAATCCCTAAATAGTCTTATAATTGATTGAGGGCTTTAAATGAAGAACTCAAGAAATCCATGAAAAGTCTTTCCAAATCATCTTCATCACTAGTTTCATTAAAAAAAGATAATGACTCTTTCAAAGAAGAAGTCATTGAGCTTAGAAACTCTATTTTTATGTTCCATAAGGGTAAGGAAGCTTTAGATACACTCATTGTATCACAAAGACCTCCCTTGATTAGGCATGGCCTAGGCTTCAATGGAGCCTTTTCTTCTTCTACTCCCTCACTCACAATATTCATCAAGGCCTCAAACTCAAACTTCAAGTATTGATGTTGTTGGAAAGAAAAGTGCTCAAAGCACTAAACCCCCATTACCTAAAGGCAAGGGAAAGGTGCAACAAGGCTCTGAGCCTATTTCTAAAAAGACCAATCATGCATACATGTGCAATAAAAGGCATGCTCACTTAAACACATAAAGAAAATGTACACCTACACCCATTCATACATGTTCATGCTCACACACACATTATGTAGGTATGAGAAAACCCTCCACTCATACCAAGGCAATGCATAGGAGAAAGACACATTGGTCTAAACTCCAATGCCACTATTGCATGAAATATGAACATATAAATGTTTATTGCTACATTAGGAAGGTTCGTCAGGATCCTTCAAAACCTAACCCCCTAAGACCCAAGTATACTTAGGTACTATAACAAAGATGATTTATTTGTGTAGTGTAGGGGTGTTTGGCAGCCACCAATGTAGCAAATGATTGGCATGTGGATAGTGGATGCTCAAAG
>CATIWR010072188.1:0-35841 GCA_949677035.1 Omphalea diandra
AGATAGATCAATGCATTTACCATAAGATCAATGAGAGTAAATTTATATTTCTTGTTCTCTGCGTTGATGATATTTTATTAGCTAGTAATGACATAAGGATGATTTGTGAGATTAAACAGTTACTCTCTAGGACTTTTGATATGAAAGATTTTGGAGAGACATTTTTTGTCTTGGGTATTGAGATTTGTCGTGATTGATGCCATCATTTAGTGGGTTTTTCTCAAAGGATATATATTGATATTGCGCTCAGTAGATTCAATATGCAATCTTGCAAAGATGGAGATACTCATGTAGTGAAAGGAGATAAATTTAGTAAGGAGCAATGCACTAAAAGTGATATAGAGAAACAAACCATGAATAATATTTCTTATACAAGTGCAGTTGGCAGCTTGATGTATGCCAAAGTGTGTACAAGACCAGATATTACATACATTATTAGTATTCTTGGTCAATATCTTTCTAATTATGGATGAGATAATTGGATAACTGCTAAGAAAGTAATGAGATACTTACAAAAGACAAAAGATTATATGTTGATTTATAGGCGGGTGGATGATTTTGAAGTAGCGAGGTATTCAGACTCTGATTTTGTAGGCTGTTAAAATGATATGAAGTCCACTTCGGGTTATATTTTTATGCTTGTCGATGGTGCTATTTCGTGGAAGAGTGTTAAACAAACAATTATAACTTTCTGCTATGCAAGTTGAGTTTCTTGCTTGTTATGGTGCTAGTACACAAACTAAATGGTTGAAGAATTTTATTTCTAGTTTTCTTGTGGTTGATTTTATTGCTAGGCCACTTTGAATATATTCTGATAATAATGCTGCTATGCTATTTTCTAAGAACAATAAAAGTTTGAGTAGTTCTAAGCATATGAATATTAAATATCTTATAGTTAGAGACTTAGTAAAAAAAGGAGACATTGAGATTCAGTACGTTAGTACTGATTGTGATGTTAACTGATTCTTTAATCAAAGAACTTAGACCTATAATTTTCAAGAAACATATTAGTGATATGGGTGTTGTAGAATCTTTTGATATGTTTGGTTAGTGAGAGTTTTATGTTTATAATTGAGCGTCTAAGTTAAATAATTTTGCTACATTGCTTATTCATATATATTTATTTATATAAATTGAGTGCTTTGTGGTTGTTTGTTATGTGTATATGCACATTCTATATATATAACATGCTATGAGTTGTGTGTAATGTGTTTAAAATTAGTATAATTATCTTAAGATATATTTATTAGTTTCCAATTGTGTTTCTGGAAACAAAGACTAAGACATATATTGTGTGTATTTCCAAACTGGAAATAAAAGCCTTATTGACAAGACTTGTAAATTTCTCTTACTTGTTTGAGCATATGCGAAAGAGAAATATTTGGAGGACTGACAAAGAAAATAGTGTGTTGATCACATGTGAATGTTATTTTCTTACTACATTGTCATATCGAAATTCAGATTGGTTAAGTTGTCAATATTTGTGACTATAGATTGATACCATGTCAATAAGGGACATAATTACTGTCATGATCCGATATTGATAATTTAATGTGAACATGATTATGTTTAAGGTATCATTTTATCAACAAACTATATATTTTCTAAAACTTTGTGGTCATATTTGAGTTTAAAGTATTTAGTCCGAGAGTCATTTTCAAAATATTTTTATAAAATATGAAAACACTATAATTTATATTGCCCAAGTGAGAGAATGTTGAAATTTTTTTTTTGTGTGGGCTAATATTAATTATTGGTTTGTTTTAATTTTTATAAAATGGACTGAATAATATAGTTTATTGATTAGTGGGTAATTCCAATTAAAATAGTGATCAAATGAGTTATGGACTTATGACACATTTAGTGAGTCGATATGGAAGACAGTTTGTGTAGGTCTAGTTTAATATGGACCTATGATGTGTGAGCCTGTTAAATTTATTATAAATAGACTAAATCTCCCTCTTTTGTCTTCTAATCCTAACTCTAGTTGTTAGACCCATTAATAGCCATTTTGAGAGAAGGTCAAAGAGAGACAGACTTAACTCTTGATTTTATTCTTTTGATTTATTATATTGGTGTTTAATTCTGGTGATTAATATTATGACTCAAAAAAATTTCAGATCTATTACGTAAATAAGTACGCAATTTATTTTTATTCAACCATTAATTGATGTTTTAAATTTATATACTAGATCTTGAATGAATTCTTACAATAAATATATGTAACTGTGGATGGATTATACTTGTGGACTTATGAAAATTGTAGAGTCTGAGTCATATTTGGACTCTTTATTACAACAATATTCATACAATTATTGGTACTTATGAGTAGTGTCTTTAAGATCATACATCTGAATTTTTTTTTTCCCAGCGTAGTCTCCATAGAAGCCTGCATAATTAATAAATTAGTGCCGTTGAATTTTTTTTTTGACTTGATCATTTAGTATTTTTATACTCTGGGATGAAACTAATCTAAATTTAAGTTGGACAGTACATAAGGACATTAAATCTCTCGTATCAAATTTTAACACAGCTGTATTTTTAAAAATTCGAATTCAAGACTTCTACTTAAGTTAGAATAGTCAATAAACGGACCTACGCGCCCTCACTGGTAATATCATTGAAATGCTTTTGAAAAAATGATGAAGGTGGATTTTGAAAAGTTACTCTAAATCACTCAATTGACATGAGGAATAAACCTTAAGATAAAGAACTCGTCAAATCTATCCCAAGGAATAAGTTTCCGTCACTGAACTACAAATCTGGTGGTGGTTATGTGACTGATTCATTGGTTGAACTGATATAATCAGTCTTAATTTTATTCAATCGAGTTTTGATTGGAATTCATATATGAGATGTATCTTGCGCATGAGAGTAGCACAAATATTGCTAGAAACAATTCATCTATTTCAATACATACGACAAGAACATCAAACACATGGCTTTTGTGAGAAATTATTGTAAACAAACGTAACAAAAGTATCAGCTCCTCTGCTTTGCAAATATTTTTGCTACATTGGATATAATATATCACCATACACATCAATTATTACACGACTTTCTTTATTATTGGTTGATCACAGACATAGACATTAGACATCAAACATTAATTAATATTGGCAATACTTTGATCTAGGAGTTATATGAGCCTGCAATGGATACTTCATCACGGTGGTAAGCTCTTGCTTCTCAGACAGATCAACTTCATCACCTTTTATTGCCTTCCATTCATAACTCCACACCAAATTAGCCACAAAATACTCCAAATGAAACATTGCCAAATTATATCCAGGACAAATCCTCCTTCCCGATCCAAATGGTATCATCTTTATCTCCCTACTTCCAGTTATATCCACCTCTTCTCCATCACCACCTCTATCAACACTCATAAATCTCTCTGGCCTAAACGCCTTCGGATCCTTCCACACCTTTGGATCCCACCCCATCTCAGCTATCATGAAATTTATAGTCCCATTTTTGGGCACCAAATATTTATCTAACACTGTATCTTCAGTCACTGCATGTGGCGCCACAACATGTGCTGGTGGATGCCTCCGTAAACCTTCCAAAATTATAGCTTTCAAATATGGCATGCTTTGCAAATCTTCTTCGAATACTTCCTCTGTGTCTCCTACAACCCCATTAATCTCCTCTTATAGCTTCTCTTGGATATGTGGGTACTTGACCATATTCGCCATGATCCATTGTAGAGCTGTAGTGGTAGTATCCGTGCCGCCAGTAAGAAATTCCGAGCACAAGGTAACAATTTCCGATTCTTGCAAATTTCTTTTCTCGTCAGGGAGTTGCAAATTCAACAAGGTATCAACATATGACAGGACAAAATCTTGATTGATCTTTTTCAGTCTTTCTTGTTTCAACTCCATTCTTGCTCTTATTAGAGGTATAAATATATTTTCTTGATTTCGACGGATTTGCAAGAACTCATCCCAACGTTTACTAAACAAAATCTTTGTCACCTTAGGCCAGAAACTGAGTATCCTGAACCGGCCCAAACTCAATAGCAAGCGACGTTGTGCATCTTCAATCCTCTTAATTTGATCTTCGTCAACCTTGTCCCCAAAACACATGAGAACTAATAGGCAAAACATAGCATATTGAAAAAGATCTTTTACTACGACCTTTCCAGCTCCATCTCTGGCCTTTGCTTCTAGACGTTCTTTGAGTACTTGCAGAACCCAGTTACGGGCATGCGAGAACGACCTGACTCGCGAAGGATGGAGCATTTCCCTGGTAAGGTTACGACGCAGAAGGCGCCAAGTGGGTCCGTAAAAAGCAGAGCTGATATTATGGTGGTTACTGTTGCCGATCTTTTCAATTCCAGACCCTGGTGGACGATCAGCAAAGATGGATCCATTTCGGACTAAAGCTTGATGGGCGAGCGAACGGTCAGCGACAAAGATGGCACGGCGAGTGCCGATGTGGAGGGTGACTATTGGGCCAAATTTGGAGTGGAGACAGCGGAGATAAGATTCGAGATCTAAGAAGGGTTTGGTGAGCCATAGGAGGTTACCGACGATGGGGAAAGTGAAGGGGCCAGGAGGGAGTTTGTGGGTGGCGCTTCTGGTGGTGAAGAGAAGGCTAAGGAGAGACTTGAGGAGGGTAGAGATGGAGAGGGATATCACAATGATGAACCACGTTTCCATGGTTGAATTGAAGTGTGGCAAATTAGGTCTGATCCAAGAGGATGAGGAGGATATGTTTTACTCTCTATGAATGGAGGAGCACTTATAGGTGTCGCACTACGACACTTACCGTATTGTCGGCCTAGGGCCTTTTTTTTTTTTTACATTAGGTATTGAATTTATTTATTTTTACATTTAATTTTTTTATATTTTTTTCAATTTTTGCATATTAAAAAATAATTGCAATGAACATGATAGTAGTAATAACTATATTAAATTATATTTGAATCATAATTTGAAAATAAATTTTTTTATTTTAGATATAAAATTTATTCAAAATTTATTTATTTTTTGTATATTATTCTAATTAATTTTTCATCTAAAATTTACATATAAAATTTATTTACTCTAAATATAAAATTTTATTTGTTTTTTATTTACTTATATATATATATATAAGGAAATTTTATTTCAAACAAGCACACTGAATTCCTATCCAAACATAACTGAATTCCTATCCAAACATTTTAGCTCATTATGGAACAATTCAAACTTTTTTCTTTTCTTTTTTTTTTTTTTGTATCTCTTTACCTTTTAAACAAAATGAAAACATTAATCCAACTAAAATCACACACCAGAAATGTCCCCAACTGACTTAGCCGACCCTACCAAGATTGCTCTCAACTCTAAACCTAAAACATCATTGAACCCACCAAGTCAGATTGGATTAACCAAACTTTTTATATTAACAAAAGATCTAAATACATTTGAGGAAAAAAAAGATTGGTGATTGATTATCAACCTTTAAATTATTTTTAAAGGATGATAAATTATTCCTACTAAAAATTTCTTCATCGTTCACTCATTTGCCCAAAGCTAATTATTTTCCAAAGTTTGATCTAAAGGTAAAATTTTAATAACTGGGTGTCAATCCAAAAGATTGTCATAAAACAGTTTTCTACATTAGTAACATGCGTTACGAGTAGAAAGTTATGTCAATTGATTTTAAAGTTGTACCATCATTATTTCAGAAAGGCAATAATCAAAATTTAGGAGCTGATTCTTCATGCAACTTTGATCTATATAGATGAAATTTTGCTCTTCTCTCATGATCAATAATCGCATCAGTAATTGCTTAGACATTTCATTAACCTTATAAGAAAATATAGTGTCATGCTTTCATTCAATGATGCATGCTGCTTAAATAGAAATTGAATTTCTTGGAATGCACTTTCAAAATGAACAATACAAACTTAAACTCTATATTAGTACAAAATTATTAAAATTTTTAGATAAGTATCTCTCTTATAAGTAAATTCAGCAATTTTTTGATATTATAAATTATTTAAGAGACTTTATTTTTTATTTCACTAAAAAAAGAAATCTCAGTCGAGACGATGTTAAAGAAGGACAAAGGCACCAAAATCCAAACAAAGCCGTAGGTATTACGTAAGACAGATACCATGCATGCAATCATGTCCGTTTCATTTACCTTATCTTTGTCGCTTGTGCTTCTCCAATAAAACAATTTAAATTATGTTCTCGACTTCTACTGATGCGCATTATTACACGTGTTCACACTGACGTGCTTGATTCATTCATAAAAATTATCTTTTACCTAGTCGTGATTCGTGTCTTGTGCACTATAATTATAGTGATAAATTTTAAAATAAATTTAATATTTTATTTTATTAAATAATTAATTATTATTTTATAAAAAATATTATTAAAAAATAATTTTTTCAAAATTTGTTAATTATATACTAAGATAATTGTAATAAAAAAAGTCATTCACACCTTCAATATGTTAGATTTATATTTTCAATATTTATATAATATAATTTAACAAAAATTTATTAAATTTAAATAAAATAATTTTAATTATTAATTAAATAAATATTATTAAGTATTTCATAATTAAAAATAAAATTAATATAAATTATATATACATATGTAAAGTATTTACAGTAAAAGATTACATGGTGATGATTTTAATCTTGTATGATATAATTTTACAAGAAAATTTATTAAATTTAAATAAAATACTTTTAATAATCTAATAGACTATCGCTGCTCCTCATATATTCAAAATTTTAAATAATTAATAGAATTAATTTAAATCTTAGCTTTTAATTTAGATTTTTTTATTTTTTAAAAATTTCTTTTTTTTATATAAAAGTTATTTAGAATTTTTATTTTTTAAAATATTTCAAATTTTCTATTCAAAAATTCTTTTATTATATGATTTTAACTTTCCATTTAGATTTTTTAATTTCCTACTTAGAAGGTTTTTTTTATATTATAATTAATTTTTTTAATTTTCAATTTAAATTTTTTAATATGATATTTTTTATAATATAATGTAAAATAATAATGTGTGGTTGTAGGTGAATTTTACAGTGATGAATTTTATAATGTCATCAAATAATATAATATAATCTAATGGTAAATAATAACTTTCATTTAATCTAACGGTATTTAATCATATCTAATTTAATGGTGAATAATAATTTTTATCTAATCTAACAGTGAACAACTAATTATAGTATCATAGTGTAATAACGTAAATGACACTATAGTTTTCACACATTAGTTGTATTATGACAATTATTTGCCAAAGGAGAAATCATAATTTAAATCTAAATTTAAAACCTGAATTAATAATATATGTTGATATTAATTGATTGATGCTATAAATTGTGGGTTCGAATCTTATATATATAGAAAATGATTTATATCTTTATTAGAGATAATTTCTACCAATAAGATAAAATACTTTTTAATTTGAAAAATTTCAACGACCCAAATATAAAATATAAGAATAAAAAAATAAATTTGTGTGTTCACACACACACACATATATATATATAAAGAAAAAATATCAACAACATATACATTGCTAGGGAGTACTGGTTTTCTGATACATTAATTTTATTTATTTTGAGGTAAATGTGCAATCCCTAACAAATTCATGACGAATGAATTTTACATTTTCTCCTACTAAATAAATCAAAACTTATGAATTATCCTATAATGAATTTCAACATTCAGAATTAGCATAGTCATTGTTGACGTCATAAAATTTTTAAATCATAATATTAAATTTAAAATTGAAACTTCTCACTCTGGTAAAAGTGGGAAAAAAAAAACAACCAAGCTACCGTATTTACATTTTTTTTTAGGGTCGAAATACCAGATTAACATTGTATTATAAACATTTATGCCACATAAAATATAATTAAATATACATCTATTAAATTATTAAATTAAAATTTTTTATTATATTATATTATATTTAATTATATCACAAAAAATAGCAGGTTATTGATTCATATATTTCATTTTCAGTTGGTCTGAGTACCAATAATAATTTACTCAACAAAGTCAAGGCATTTATGAAATTTTAGGACTGCCTGTACTGCTGCACAGGAGACAGTAACCATGAACCACATCATATGATTCTTTTCATATTATTTCATTTTATGTATGCGGTTGTGTTACTTTGTTATAACTATTGGCACTATTTTTTAGTTTTTTTATACTCTTTAAAATAATTAAAATTTTTAATATAATTTATTTATATATTTTTTAAAATTTTTTACACTCTTTTAAACCGTTTTACTTTGATGTTGGTCAAAAAATTCAATGTGAAGTGATTCGAAGCTGATCAGGTAATAATTCTCATCAATTTAATTTATAAATTAATTTAAATTAACTGATTCTAATTAAATTTGCTTATCAATCTAAATTTAATTTGATTTAAATTATTAAAGAATTTACAATTTTTATAAAATTTTTTATTTAAAAATATCAAAATTCATGAATAATCTAATTCAAAATTTAAAAATGATTAGAAAATAATTCAAAATTTTCTTAATGTATCAACCTAATGATTTAATCTGAATCTATTTAAAAAATATTATTCAAATTAATTAAGTTTGAAGTTGTTTAATTTAAAATTGGTTATAATCTTTTTTATCATGAGTTCAGATTATATTAAAAACAGTAAGTGCCTTTATTGACTAAATATTATCCTCTTCATTCTATTAATTATTAATTTTATAATTAATCTATCATAGATAATTGCAGTAAAAAAAAAAAAGAAAAGAAAAAGACTAGTTTGATAAAAGGAACAAAACAATGATGACATCTTCCGGTGTACTTCCCGTGAGACTCAGAAAGTTAGTGGTACTAAATATAAATTTGCATAAAGGACTTCACATATGTGGTATGCTAATCCTTCCTTAAATTTTAATTTACATATTCGTGAGATGATACTAATCTTTTATATTTAAAAAAAATATTTTAGAAAAGCACTTTAAAGTAAACAATGGTTGATAGGGTAATCCTTGATCATAATTTTTAATATGAGCAGTGCATTCAAAATTAAACTTATGTTTGGTAGTAAAACAACGGTTCTTCGGTTGAGACCTAGTTCGATTTTTATAAATTTCTCAAGATATTTTTTTTAAGAAGTTTTGTTAACAACCTTCGATTTAGATGGACAACCTAATAAATGGATATCTATAGGAATTAGCTTATAGAATTTTCAAATAACAATATAAGAATTGGTATTGAACATCTCTCCCGTAATTATCCATGCCCCCATGGCAATTATATATTTTGGTCCAGACATTTGTTCATATAATCTCACTAAAGAAGATGTCATTTTCATGGTTACTATGCCAGTTGTTAAAAGTAGGCCTGCTTATGAAGGACTAGATCTTGATAATAATTCATAACGATTAAAATCGAATCATGGCTTATTAATGAAGTGAATTCAATAAAGCAACAAATGGTATCATAGGAAAGTGGCCATAAACTGAAAAGTCTTTCACACACACACACACATATATATATGATTTTAGAAATTATATTATATAACTTAGTGTCATGTATCAAATTAATTCATATTTTAATTCTCAAAGTAGAATAATTGTATTACATAATTTTTTGTTGTGTACTAAGTAATTATTTTATTTTATTAATTTTAAAATTGCCACATTTTTTAAAAAAAAATTTAATGTAATTAGAAATCAATTCAAAGTAAAAAAAACATTCTATCTATAATATGAATTTTATATTAGAAAATTACTTCAATTAGAAAAATATTATTTTATAGTCAACTAACATATAAAATTTTAATCAACATATATATTAATTAAGTCTCAAACTCATTTTCAAATAAATATTTGTCATTTGTCAAGTAATAATTATATTAGTAATATATCATTTTTAATAAGTATGATATAAAGTGCATTTTATTTTGCCATGTAGAAAGTAAAATAATCATTAAATATTTAATTTTATCAATTAACTACAACATATATAAAATTTAATAATATAAAAAATATTTTCATACAAAACTTTTTAACTCAACTACCTCAACTAAATATTAATCCCAAGTTAATTGATATTGGTTATATAGATTGTTTTTTCAACTTGAAGCGATCTTAGGTCACATTTTTGAAAGGATTTAAAGTCTCTAAATTATTTTGAATTATTATTCTCTATGTGAGTTTACGTCTATCCCTTTCTTCTTAAATGTGTTTACTCCAATGTGTTCTACTTTTCTAATAAAAATAATTTGAAAAATTTAATAATATAGAAAATTTCTCACAATTATAATAATAAATATTTAGTTTTCTACATAATGAAGAAAAATTTTAAAAAGACAAAAATGATGAATACAAAAATATAAATATAAATTTTCTTATTTTATTGAAAAATGTATTATTATTATATTAAATTTCTTATACTAATTTAATTATAATTTTATATTTATTATTTTATTTACTTAAAAGATCTAATTAAATAATATATTTTTATAAAATAATAATAGAATTTAATTTTTCTTTATATTTTTTAATCATTCTCCTAATTTAATAATTATTTGATCAAAATAAATATTAAATTTATTAAAAATTTATTATTATAAATATACCGCGTAATATATGAGTTTGTAACTAGTATAATGTAGATCTCGTATTAAAACTATAACAAAAAATTATAACAATACAGGTGGAGTGTGAATTTACTATTATTTAATTTATATTAATAATCTCTGTAAATTATATATGGTTGTTAGGAGTAGAAGTGGTAAATAGGTAGGGTAAATTTCAGATTGAGTCATTTTTAAGTCAGATTAATTTTGGAACATTTTTTTTACAGGTTCAGATAATATTGTTTTGAATTATGGATTAAGTCAGGTTAAGGAATAGAAAGAAATTTGAATAATTTTTTAGATTTTGGATCGAATTGGGTCACTAGTAATTTTAATTTTGAAAATAAAAATATTTTTTTAATTTGTAAATAAGTTTTTTATATATTTTTAATAATTTAAATAGATTCACTTATATTGAATCAAGATTGAATTAATTAGAATTGATTTGAAAAATTTTAGGTCATTTAAGCCAATTTCTTAAATGAATTTGAATTGAATTTTTGGATTGAATTAGAAGCGGCCACATCTAGTTAGGGAAGATAAATTTCATCATCTATTAAAATTAAGCAAATCTTTTTTTCCCTAGTCGATGCTCTTCGACCGCTAAAGAAAATCAAATTGTCATCTTTTGTCGTTTCTTTTCAATTGTGCAGGGGCAAAAGCCAAGGAAGTCCTTAACTAGTTTCTATCAATCAACGTAGAACGATAATAATATAGTTCCTAAATCTCCACAATTTTTGGTAAGAACAGTTGGCATGAAGATATTATCTGACTTTCAACAATTCACATATGGTTTCAACGTCAAAACTAAATCAGGTGGAAATGAGCTGCTGTTTTGAGGTGATTTCAACGTCAAAAGAAGCGGTTAAATGGTGTAAAGGAGAGGTGACGAAGGCATATTGGGGAGCTTGGGATGTTTTACACGAGTTGAAAAGGGTGCTGCGAGGTTTTAAAGAGGTGAGGTTTAATGTTATTAACGGATGGGATAATGAGATTGCTAGAAATCTGGCAAAAGTGGCTGCTGATAAACAAGGTTCTTTTGCTGGGTTCTTTTAGTCGGAATTTTTCTTTTACAGTTGTGGATATTTGTGTAGTGTTTTGTATTTTGTAGTTTTGAGGTCTTGTGATAAAGCACCCATGATAAATTGTAATCAGTATTTGGGTTGATCCTTTTCAACCTGTTTTTAATAATAAAAACCACTTCATTATTTTTTAAAAAAAAATTCACATATGGCTCTGTGTTGAGAGCTCAAATTTAAAATTTTAATGTTTCATTGGATTATTATTTTAATTTTTAAGTGATAAATTGATAATTATGCTTCTAAAGTAATTTCGATCATTTGAATACTAGAACCACATTTATTACTATGGTAAAAATCTCAAAATCTAAAATTTAAACAAATTCGAAGCCTAAAATGGGTAATTTTTTTTTCAATGATTAATCAATTATGGTTCAAATTCTATTTCAGCTATAAAATAAAATTATTTTTATCATTGTGGTCAATCAGCTTTTATTATTTTAGCAATCAAATTAAACTAGTTGATTTTGGAAGGTGGAATCGGATGTTATAAAATCTTTCTCACCACCACATCAACTATACCGTGAGAGATGTTGAGGATAACTGGCCTTGATGAGGTACAAGAGTTTAGGGTGGTCGGATGGGGGAAAAATAAAGGCGCTGATCAGGGATTTGAGAGAAATGTCCAATGACCCATGGACCTATTTTAGAGATTTCAATAATGTGAAAAAGGGAAAAGACGTTATGATTCAGGGAATATAAGGAAATTCAAGGGTCTTGAGTTTACATGAGACGATGGTAGGTAAGGTGTTGAGCTTGAAATCGTTTTGCTACGTCATGGTCTCAATAAGATCGAGGAGTGGCAAAGGGAGGCGACAAAAGATTTTTAGATATGAATCAATGTGGGTTACGAGGGATGCTAGATGTGAAGGGGTGCTTCGAGACTCTTGGCAGTTACAATCTGAACCAGGTTCAGCTGTGTTTACAGATAAAATAGCAAGGTGTTTATATAAAAGACTAATCTCAATGGAAACTCTCATGCTTTAGCAATGTGCTAAAAAAGTAGATATGAGATCTTATGGAGAAGTTTGAAAGGTTACGAAATGCTGGAGATACCACATGCAAACAGACAAAATGCTGAGAGCTATTATGGATGCAAGGGTCACGGGTAGTATGCCTTTAGGATGGGATAAAAATACAAAATTTTTTCACCAGTAGGCCTCAGAAAGCAGAAGGAGAAATTCGCTGCAGACAATCAAAGATAAGAATGGGTTATAGGTGGATCGGGAGACTGGTGATCTTTTTACTAATTTAGCACCACTTTGAGGTTGACCCAGTAATTGGGAATTAGTTAGTAACATGATTCAAATGCGTCAAGCTCCGTTTTCTAAGGACGAGGTACTTTTAGCACTGAAACAAATGCTTCCTTACAAAGCTCCCAGTCTTGATGATATATCTGTTCTATGTCATAATAAAGTTTGGCACATTATTGGAGATGATGTCCTATATGTTATTTATGATTTTCTAAATTCTGGTGTCATATATAATGGTGTTAATCATACTTTATTACTTTAATCCTCAAAATTATATCGCCTGAGTCAATAAAAAATATTTGTCCTGCTGGTCTTTGTAATATTATTTATAAGTTAATGTCTAAGGTCCTAACTAATAGATTGAAGTGTGTCCTTCCTGATTGATTGATGAGTCAAAATGCTTTTGCCCCACGGCCATTAATAACTGATAATGCTATCATTGCTTTGAAATGTTCCACTCTATGAAACATCGAATTAATATTCGAAGAGGCTTAATGGATTTCGAGTTTAACATGGGTAAAACTATAATCCTGTAGAGTGGTCTTTTTCTGGAACAAGTAATGGCAAAAAAAAAAAAATTCCTAATAGTTCCTTTCTTTACATTTGTAAGGATGGGAACAAAGTAGCCAATATGTTGGTAAAGTAGGCTTTCTCTGTAGAAGGAGAAACAATTCTCTTAGAAGAAGTCCATGCAAACATTGCCCCCTTAGTTGACAGTGATGTTGCCTCGATTTCTTCTTAATAATACATATCCTTTCATTAAAAAAAAAGTTAAGTTTGATCAAAACTTTTTGTTGAAGGTATTAGGATTTGAAAATTTTATTAGGCAAGAGAATTTTATTTGAAAAATTCTTATTTAGATATAAAAAAAATGATAAATTTTTAATTAGAACTTGATGAATGTTCGTTAATCAGACTTAATTACAATATTAATACAAGTCAAGTACTCGTAATTATGAAAATTATTTTCTTATAATTAAAATTGAACTTGACAGATAAGTACATGATTATTTTAACAAATTACCCACTATTGGTTTTCTTTATTGGTTGATCACAACAGACATAGAGTACTACGTTTTAAGGTTGTCATTAAACATTCATTAAAGTTGGCGATATTTTGATCTAGGAGTTATATGAGCCTGCAATGGATACTTCATCACAGTGGTGAGCTCTTGTTTCTCAGACAGATCAACTTCATCACCTTTTATTGCCTTCCATTCATAACTCCAAACCAAATTAGCCACAAAATACTCCAAATGAAACATTGCCAAATTATATCCAGGACAAATCCTCCTTCCTGATCCAAATGGTATCATCTTTATCTCCCTACTTCCAGTTATATCCACCTCTTCTCCATCACCACCTCTATCAACACTCATAAATCTCTCCGGCCTAAACGCCTTTGGATCCTTCCACACCTTTGGATCCCACCCCATCTCCGCTATCATGAAATTTATAATCCCATTTTTGGGCACCAAATATTTATCTAACACTGTATCTTCAGTCACGGCATGTGGCGCCACAACATGTGCAGGTGGATGCCTCCGTAAACCTTCCAAAATTATAGCTTTCAAATATGGCATGCTTTGTAAATCTTCTTCTTTGAGTACTTCCTCTGTGTCTCCTACAACCCCACTAATCTCCTCGTATAGCTTCTCTTGGATATGTGGGTACTTGACCATATTCGCCATGATCCATTGTAGAGCTGTAGTGGTAGTATCTGTGCCTGCAGAAAGAAATTCTGAGCATAAAGTTACAATTTCCGATTCTTGCAAATTTCTTTCCTCGTCCGGAAGTTGCAAATTCAACAAGGTATCAACATATGATAATAGGAAGTACTCCCCATGTTTTTCTTGATTAATCTTTTTCAGTCTTTCTTGTTTCAACTCCATTCTTGCTCTTATTAGAGGTATTAATACATTTTCTTGATTTCGACGGATTTGAAAGCACTCATCCCAACGCTTGCTAAACACAATCTTTGTCACCTTAGGCCAGAAACTGAGTACCCTGAACCGGTCCACACTCAATAGGAAGCGGCGTTGTGTATCTTCTATCCTCTTAATTTGATCTTCATCAAGCTTGTCCCCAAAACACATGAGGACTAACAAGCAAAACATGGCATATTGAAAATGATCTTTTACTATGACCGTTCCTGCTCTATCTCTGGCCTCTCTTTCTAGACGTTCTTTGAGTACTTGCAGAACCCAGTTGCGCGCATGGGAGAACGACCTGACTCGCGAAGGATGGAGCATTTCTATGGTGATGTTACGCCGAAGAAGGCGCCAAGTGGGTCCGTAAAAAGCAGAGCTGACACTGTGGTGGTTACTGTTGTTGATCTTTTCGATTCCGGAGGCTGGTGGGCGATCGGCAAAGATGGCACTATTTCGGACTAAGGCTTGATGGGCGAGGGAATGGTCAGCGATAAAGATAGCACGGTAAGTGCCGATGTGGAGGGTGACTATTGGGCCGAATTTGGAGTGGAGAGAGCGGAGATAAGATTCGAGATCTAACAAGGATTTGTTGAGCCATTGGAGGTTACCGACGATGGGGAAAGTGAAGGGGCCAGGAGGGAGTTTGTGGGCGGTGCTTTTGGAGATGAAGAGAAGGCTAAGGAGAGACTTGAGGAGGGCAGAGATGGAGAGGGAAACCACAATGATAAACCACGTTTCCATGGTTGAAGGGGAAGCATGCAAAATGGCTAAGATGCAAGAGGATGAGGAGGATATGATGCTTAACTGTGTCTGAATATATTGAGCAAGCAAGGCTTCGCCATGTCCCTTTCTATTTATTTCATCTTTGCCGTTTCGACTTCTAATAAAACAATTGAAAAAGTTAAGATATTGCAACAAAGCTATCTTCTAGACTTCTAGAGATGCGCATTGTTGCATGTGTTCGCACCTACGTGCTTGTTTCATCCGTATCATCGAAATCATCTTTACCAGAATATATACTCTAACCTCTAAATTATTTATGTTTGTATTAATAACTTCTTAAATTATTGTTCATATACATTAAACTTTTAAATGTTTATTTTTTTAAAAAAAAACTTCTACATTTTTATTGTTTAGATTATTAAAGACTTTTTTATAGTTTAAGGTCTCACCTATTCCAAGACTTATTATTAATGTAAACACAAAAATTCAAAAGCTAAAATGCACATACATGATAATTGGACAAAATATATACTAATGTGGATGACTTCATATGGTAACATACCTTGATTAACTTCAATCACTGTGAACAAGAATCATTTATTATATTTCATCGTGATTGATTTCGATCAAATGCCAATTAGCACTTTTTAACTACCCATGTGCATAAGAAGATCAAAATTCGTTTTTACTTAGTGTACTAAATTGTATTAGACCAAAAAAAGTTTATCTAAATTGATTTTATGTATTATTCCATTTATTATCAGTTATTTTCTTGGTGTAAATTTGAATCATTGTCAAATACTTGATTTTTTTTTGTAATGATGCAAATAACTTGTTTAATTATTATTACTTTAATTTTGAATCAATCAATTTGTTTAATATCATTATTTATCATCATCATCATTATTGTTATTATTAAGCAAAACACATATTTTAGTTCTTGAATTTTTTTTATATTTATGTTAATAAGCATTTAAACTATTATTTATATACATTGAGTCCTTAAATTATATATAAAAAAAATCTTCAATAATATAAACAATAAAAGTTTAAGAGCTTAATGTATATAAATAATAGTTCAAGGATTTACTGACATAAATATAAATAATTGAAAAGCTAAAATATGCATGTGCCATTATCTAGAGAGTACTCGTTTTCTGATTTTTTAATTTTTAGATTAGATGGTATGCTATTTTATAAAATTTGAAATAATAAATGTAATTATATGCATTAATAGAATTATTACTTAAATCTTGAAAAAGTTATATTGATAATCACATCATATTACAATAATACGTAAGATATTATAATGTTGACCTAATTTTTGTTATTTTATGCTACATGTGCAACCGTTAACAAATTCATGACTAATTAACTTTTCTTCTATTGGATATAATACAATTCTTATGAATTATTCTATTACCAAATTATAAATTTCAGAATTAGCATAAAGAGCTATATCATATCGTGTAATTCATTTTAATAATATTTATTAAATTGATAAAAAAAATTTAATTTAATATTAAATATAAAAATTAAATTTGAAATTTCTCGCTTATCATGAAATTGAAGAATTAAAAAAAAAAACTAAATTATCAGAGTAACACTTACTAAAAATCTAAGGCTCATTGATTAACATATTTCACTTTATTTTTTTAAAGAATTCACATATTTCATTTTCAATTTGTCTAAATACGAATAATAGTTCAACCAATAATGTCAATGTAATTATCAACTTCAGACTGCTTGAGCTATAGCACTGAAGACCGAAACCCTTTTCACATTGTTTCCTTTTATGTATGAAGTAGAGGTGTTGTTTTTGCCTCATCTAAATAAAATTTAATTCAAATTTATTTAAAAATTTTAATTTTTAAAAATAAAAATATTTAAAGTTTTAAAACAAATTTTATCTTATTCAATGGCTAGATAATAAAAATATTTAAAAACTTTGAAGGTTTAAAGGTTTTTCTTCCCTCACAAAATATTTAAACAAATTTATTTAAAGGTTTTTCTCACTCAAAACAACATCGTTTTGAGTGAGTGACAAAAAAAAAGGCAAGAGACTTCTTTTAAGGTCTCTCACCGAACACAGAGTTTTCTCTCTCACCTCAAATTTTTTTTCCCCAATTCAAAATTTCTCAAATTTCTCATTCAATCTTCTCCTTTTTCTTTAAGAAATATTTAAATTACTCTTCAAAATTTTAGTTTTCATCAATCTTTTAGGTTAAACTATCAAGAATTTTAAGAATTTACACTTCAATCAAAATGAGTTCTAACCATTCTTTTTAAATTTTTAATTTTTCTCATATTTTCATATTTTAATTCACTTAGTTTTACATGAAAAAATGACATCACTTCTTTTCATTTCATATTTCTTAAAAATTATGAATTGATTGAATTTGATATAAAAACCCTAATTTAGAATAGGAAATTTAAATTAAAAATATATTGTGAATTAGGAACTCTAATTTAAATTAGAAATAGAAAATTTAAATTAAAGTATATTGTGAAATAAAAGTAGAAAATATATTTTGACTTAGAAAATTTAAATTAAAAGTATATTGTGAATTTATTATAAATTAGAAATAGAAAATTTAAATTAAAAATATATTATGAATTGTGAATTATAAATCCTAATTGATTTATTTTGAATTAAAAATATTGTGAAGTTATAGTAAAATAGAAATTTTATTAAAAATATATTAAAAATAATTAATTTATTATGAATTTATTGTGTATTAGAAATATAAAAATCAAATTAAAAATATATTTTGAATTGAATTGAAAATTTTATTGATTTGTAAATTATGAATTGTATTGAAAATTTATTACTTTGTGAATTGTGATTAAATAATATGAATTTATTTTGATTGTTTATCTTTGGTAGAATATAGAGAATTATTTTAAATGAATTCACAATATTGAGTCTTCGAATGAGCCTCATGCGAAATTCAAAGGAGTTTGATGTTGCTATTAGAGATTAAATTCAAAGAGAGTACTTGGCTAAGAGGCATTGTCAACCAATTGGCCATAATTATCCAAAACTCAGTTTGATAAACAAGCGAAAAGTTTTCAAGATGGTTGGTTTAAAAAGTTGGTATGGTTAGAGTTTAACATATCAAAAGATTAGACGTTTTAGTGCTATCTTTTCAAAACTCCAAATAAAGATAGTCGATTTACAGAGAATACCTTTATCAAAATAAGGTTCTATAATTGGAAAAAGTCATTAGAAAAATTCAATGAACTTATTGGTGTGTGAATAATTGTCATAATGATGCTAGAATACAATTTGAGCTTTTTTAAGATCAAAGATATAGGGTGGCAAATTTTTTAGAAGCACATGGGTGTAAGATGGAGGTTGCTTATCGCACTAGTTTAACGACAATGTTGGATGTGACATGCTTCCTTTTGAAGTAAGATTTGTCTTTTTGTGGACATGATGAATCAACTAGTTCTTTAAATAAGGTAATTTTCTTTAGTTACATGAGTGGTATAGTCAACAAAATGAAGAGGTTTCTAAGGTAGTCAATGAAAATGCTCCTGAAAACAATCAAATGACTTTCTAAAAATTCAAAAAGAACTAGCACATGCTTGTGCCACAGAAATCACATTTGCCATCATTAATGATATTAGAGACAATGTTTTTTCTTTTATGGTTGATGAGTCCCGAGAAATTTCAATGAAGGAGCAAATGCATTTGTTTTAAGATATGTAAATAAATATGAAATTGTTATTGACTGGTTTCTTGCTACAATGCATGTGCATGACACTACCTCTATTTATTTAAAGAATGCTATTTATGCATTATTTGCAAAACATGAATTATCATTATCCAGATTGAGAGGTTAAGGATTTGATGGGGCCTCAAATATGGAGGGCGAGTTCAATGGAGGCCCTTGTATTGAAAGAAAATTCATATGCAAGATATGTCTATTGTTTTTCTCATCAACTCTAGTTAGTTATTGTTGTTGTTGTCAAGAGAAACTCTATTGTGAGTGAATTTTTTTGGCTATGTTACTATAATTGTGAATATGACTGGAGCATCATATAAAAGAAAAGATCAACTTAGCCATATTGAATATGATAAGATGGTTACTCTGTTAGAGAGTGGAGAGATTACTAGTGAAAAAGACAAAAATTAATAAACTAGTTTAATAAGATCAGGGGACACTTGTTGGGGATCACACTACATAACATTACTTTATCTATCTTCTATGTGGAATTCATTGACAGAAGTGTTGGGAAATATATATGATGATAGTACTTATGCTGACAATAGAGGTGCTACCATGAGTCTGGTTGATAGGATGGAGATTTATCAATTTGTTTTTGTGTTGCACTTGATGAGGTATTTAATAGGAATCACACATGAGTTGTCACTTCCCTTACAACAAAAGGATCAAAATATTATGCAATCCATGAATTTGATTGATACTGTAAAATTTCGACTACAAGACTTTAGAGAGGGGGGATGGAAGATACTTTTGGATAAAATCAACTCATTTTGTTAGAAAAACATGATCACAGTGCTTAATATGGAAGATAATATGATTACTCATGGTCATGGTAGGCGTAAAGGGCAAACCATTACCAATTTTCATCATTACCGTGTGAAAATTTTTTGTTAGGTGTTATCTCTATAAAGTTTGTTTCATTATATTTGCCAAGCGATTTTTCTCACTTGTTAATTCTATCATTATTGCATATCAGGTTATTGATTTAATTATACAAGAGATGAATAATCATTTCTCAGAAGCAAGAACGAAGTTGCTTAATTGCATAACATGTCTTGATCTAAGAGATTCTTTCTCTTAATTTGACCTTCATAAGCTACTTTGTTTTATTGAATTATGTCCAGAAGACTTATCAATGACTGATCATTTAATGCTTGAGCAGAAACTTAAAATTTACATTCATAATGTGCGACACAATCCTTAATTTTCTAAATTTGAGATTTGGAAAGTTTTGCTCACAAGATGGTTCAAACTAGCAAAAATATAATTTTTTTCATTAGTTTATCACCTGATCGAGTTGGCATTGGTTTTATCAGTTATGACTTCTTCTGTTGAAAAGATCTTTTCTACAATGAAGACTGTCAAAACTGACTTGTGTAATAGAATAGGAGACGTGTGAATAAACGACAATCTAGTTGTATACATTAAGAAGAAGATATTCGCAACAATTGAAAACGAGCTAATTTTGCAACATTTTCAACTTATGCAAACTCGCAAGATATAGTCGGCTTCTCTTAGTCACACAATCAATACCAACAATTTAAGTATTAACCAATAATCACTTTTTGATTTGATAAATACTTATATTTATCATTTTGGCACTTTAATTGTTAAATACTTATTTAATTACATAAAATAAATTTTATATTTAATAATAAGTAAACCTCTTCTAAAATAAATCTTTGTTCTCACCACTGATCTGATCCACGTATCAACTTAAAGATATTTTAAAAATAATTCAAAATCCTCTTAACATATCAATCTAATGATTTAATCCAAATCTTTTTAGAAAAAAAAAAATCATCCAAATTAATCTGCATGAATTTATCCAACATAAAATTAACTAAATTCAAATTCTACTAATTGTTTTCTAAAAGATTATAGAACAGAGCAGTGATGGCATTTTTCACAGTTCTTCCCGTGATTCCTTCACTAAAAAGAGATTCAGAAAATTATTCATATAACTAGTCTTTGTAAATCATGGTTGCCAGGAGAGATCAACTTCATCTTCGATTAAAATTAAGCAATTTTTTTTTTTTTTCTATTCAATACTCTTTCGACCTCTAAGGAAAACAAAGTTTACATCTTTTATCTTTTCTTTTCAATTTTATAGGGGAAAAAGCCAACAAAGTCCCTAACTAGTTTATATCAGCCAACATAGGATGACAACAACATAGTTCCAAATTCCCCGCCCATTTTTGTAGAAATAGTAGGCATGAAGACATAACATAATCCAGAATTCTCACTCCTTTCCAAAAATAATTGGAAAGAATAACAATTCACATGTGGTTCCTTGTTGATAGCTTAAAGTCAAATTTTTTATACTTCTTAAGCAAGCTCTACTAGATAATTATTTTAATTTTTAAGTGATAAATTAATAATTATGTCTCTAAATATTTAATATCAAAAATAAATTTATCACTATAGTAAAAATCTCAAATTCTAAACTTTTGAATAGGCTTGAAATCTAAAAACAAGTTTTCTTAATTAATAATTACTTAATTATGGTTCAAATTCTTTTTGAGCAATAAAATAAAATTATTTTCATCGTTATAGTCAATCAACTTTTCTTATTATAGCGATCTAGTAAAATTAATTAATTTTAATCAAATTTTTACTGAAAGTATTAGGATTTGACAGTTTTGTTAGGTAAGAGAATTTTACTTGAAAAATTCTTATTTAGATATAAAAAAGATGATAAGTTTTTAGTTAGATTTTAATCAAACTTAGCTAATAAAACATAATTGCAATACTGATAGAAGTTGGATAGCTATAATTATGAAAATGATTTTTTTATAATTAAAGTAGAATTTAACACATACTTAAATGACTATTTCCACAAATTATCCACTATAAAATCTATCGTAGAAGGCTCAACGATTCCTACCAAAGGAATAAAAGCAACATGAAACGAAAACACAATAATAAATTCATGCCCAAAAAAATGTAAATCAATAAATTTAATACATCTATTTTTTGGATAGAAAGACTAAGAAAAAAAAATTGACAGTTACAGGTGATTTTGTACAGTTCTAGTGATGGAAATTAAGATGTTTGAAGTCTCAATTCATTTGTAATGTTCATATGAATTACATTTTTTATAGAAGAAAATTCAAAAATTAGTGCATATACATATTTGGCTTGTAATTGGACTTTTAATCAAAATTAAATTAAATTTAATTGATCAGTAATTTAATTGTTCAATCAATCTAATCAGCTATATTAAAATAGTTAAAATTTCTTTGTCTACAATCCCTTCATAGCATGACTCACAATTTGGATTCTTATAGCTGTACTTAGCAGGAGAACTAAAGTTTTCCAAATAATACAAAACTATTGATTTTAATAAGCCAGAGACAAGTTTTATTACCAATAAATCAGTCTGAAACACTTACTTTGGCATTCTTACTTAGTCATTCAAAATTGATATGAATTTAGGCGGTCACCTTGTATTTCCTGCTGCGCTGGGTGTTATCTATGTTTTCACTGGCTGGAGTCAATGATACCTCCTATTTGTTTAAGAACATTTAAAAGTGAAATGACACCTCTTTAATTGTTTTTTTTTTGCTTTTGCCTTTGGTCTAGTTATAGAAATAGTATTTCTTGATAATCAAGCCAATTAAATAATTAGATTAGCTCTGGCTTGACTCAATAAAAATCACAGACAGAATTCCTAATTCTATAAGGCAGGTAAGACTCTGAGCCACTTCTATAAATAGAGCTCATACTACGTATGTTGCTTTAGATATGATATTTTATTTAATATATTTTCTCTCTAAATCTCATATTAACTTAAATATTAAAGTGACAATCCTAGAACATCTCAAATCGCTCTCTAATTTTATTAATATTGACAAATATCCACAATAAAATTTTATCAAAGAATTTATGATTAGTACGGTGAGCATGAAATATGTTATCAATAAAATTATATGTGTCTGTCTCTCTATATATTATCTCTCTGACTTATTACCAAAATAAAAAGTGCTATGCAAATACAAGACTACAAGATTGATGCTACATTGTGATACTTGCTACACAAAAAGAAAAAAAAAAAAAAAAACTAATGCAGAAGCCAAAGATTCGAGCCAAAACATTAGAGATATATAATGTTCAAGATAGTTATTAATTAGCGCCATCGGGGAAGGAATCTCACTGAATTCAAAGAATACTGGGGCTTTCATTACCATATCAACCTATGCTATGCGTCCACGAATTGAACCCAACAGTATTGGTAAAAGTCTTCTCCCTTGTGCCCACCAAATTTATGATCGCATGCAGTCTTAACGTTTTCAATGGTGGTTTGACATATCATCAATTTGTTCTCACATGCAATATCTTTGGCACTAGTGACCATCGACCGCTATTAACAATGATTTTTAAATTGGGTTGGACTTATTTTCTATTATTGGGTGTGCTCTTTATGAGGTTAAATCCAACCATACTCTTTTTTTTTTTTTTTTGTCGTGTGGTTTCATATTTTCGTAGAGTTACGATAAATTAGTTATAAAGTTTGTTATTAATAAAGGAGGAAAAAGATTATAAACTCATTATTAATGAGATTTTATTTGAATCCTGACCCTTTCACCACTAAGTGGGATCATTTACCATCACTATTTGATTCTATCAATGAAATTTTTTCAAATTACACGCACCTTTCTTTATTCCATTTTTTCAAGATATTGTATTTCTTGCTTTTTTAAGAAAGCCATTTTCTGCACGTAATTACTCTTCTAAGTTTTCATTACAACTGCAAAGCGAAAAATGAAAATTTTCAATTAACTTGGACATCATTTTGATCTGCGAGATAAGTGAGCCTGCAACGGATACTTCATCACAATTGAGAATCCAGGATCTGAGAAAGATCAATTTCATCTCCTTTCATGGCTTCCTTCCATCATAGCTCCATATCAAATTAGCCACAAAATACTCCAAATGAAGCATTGCCAAACTATAGCCAGGACAAATCCTCCTTACCACTCCAAAAGGCATCATCTTTATCTCCCTACTTCCAGTTATATCCACCACTTCTCCATCACCACCTCCATCAATAGTCATAAATCTCTCCAGCCTAAACCCCATCGGATCCTCCCACACCTTTGCATCCCTCCCCATCTCCGCCACCATGAAATTTATAATCCCATTATTGGGCATCAAATATTTGTCTAATACTATGTCTTCAGTCACCGCATGTGCCACCAACATGTGTGCTGGAGGGTGCTGCCTTAG
The DNA here is from genome assembly GCA_949677035.1 of Omphalea diandra. Classification (NCBI taxonomy): domain Eukaryota; kingdom Viridiplantae; phylum Streptophyta; class Magnoliopsida; order Malpighiales; family Euphorbiaceae; genus Omphalea; species Omphalea diandra. Next base: position 24,537 of record CATIWR010072188.1, read on the forward strand.
CCCTTCTAAAATCACAGCAGCGAATAGCTTCTCTTGGATAAGTGGATACTTGACCAAATTCGCCACGATCCATTGCAGAGCTGTAGAGGTAGTATTCGTGCCTCCATTTAAGACCTCCGAGCACAAGCTAACAATTTCCCCTTCTTCCAATTTTCTTTTCTCATCCACAAGTTGCACATTCAACAAGCTATCAACATAACACATCACAGTCTCCCTTCGTCCCCCTTCTTGATCTTATAAGGGGACCGAATGCCATTCCTTGATTTTGACGAATTTCCAAGTACTCATCCCAAATTTTTCTAAGCACAAACTTTGTGCCCTTGGCCAGAAGCTGAATACACTGAACCGTACAAAATTCAATTGCAATTGGCGTTGAGTCTGCTCTATCTTCTTGATTTGATCTTCATCGAAGTGGTCCCCGAAACACACGAGGACTAACAACCCTAACTTGGCGTATTGAAAATGGCCGACTTCTTGGACACTACCTCTATCTTTAGACTCTGATTCAAGACGGTCTTCAAGTATTTACAAAACCCAGTTGCAGGACTGTGAGTAGGACTTGACACAATAATAAAGTTCATACATGTCCCAACTACTCATCACTTCATGATCTATCTGGCTCTTCTTTATGAATTCAATTTATTAAATAGAATCTTTTATCATGATTTTTATTTTCATAACTTGAGGAAAAATTTTACAACGGATGAAGGAACTCCAGCAACATTATTAGAGAGATCAAGGCGCAAATTTGTAGCCTTGCTTCAGAGCACAAGTGACCCAAGCAAGACCAACCAGAAACAGGTTTAGTAAAAAATGCAGTCCAAACGGAATGCGATAGTTTCAAAGTCAGATACCCAAATTGATATTTTGCATTATCATTTGATATGTGTGCATGTAATTGATTTTTAACATTAACATCACAATTAAAGGTAAGAGATTTTTGTGACTTCATCACCATTGCAAACTACTGTGGCTCTGAGAAATCAACTATGATCACCTTTCATTGCCTTCCACCATAACTCCATAACATATTAACCACAAATAATCCAAATGATGCATTGGCTAAGTATAGCCAGGATAAATCATCCTCCCCAACCCAACATCTTCTAACATTTTAGCTCCAGTTGTATCTGTTATTTCTCCATCAGCACCATTATCAATACTAAAGAATCTCTCTAGCTTAAACGTCATGGAATCCTTTCCTATCTTTAGATCTCATCCCATCTCCGCTACCATGAATTTTAAAGGCCCATCCTTTGGCACCAAATATTTGTATAACATTGTATCTTCAGTCACTGAGCCCGTCATGTGTAGAAGGACACTGCCTTAACATCACAAAATCACACCTATCAAGTATTCCATTCTTTATAAATCCTCTTCTTTTTTTCACTTCAACTCCAGCTACTAGAGTCCCTTCAATCTCAGTGAATAACTCACCTTTGATATGCGTGTACTTCATTAAATTCTCCATGATCCATTGCAGCTGCTGAGGAAGTATTTGTGCTTGCATAAGGAAAACCTGCCCACTAACAACAGAAATTAAGCACCAGTCTTGCAATTTCCCATTAATTTTCCGTACCAATCATTTGGATGAATTAACCATGTGTCTGCTTTCATACACTAAATAACCACCTAATTCATGCCTTGGAGCTGACATGAATTTCTTTAGTTCTTTTTTTTTTCCCCCTTCCTCTCCAGCTAATGGGGCTCCTTCAATCCCAATGAATAGCTTTGATATGTGTATACCTCACTAAATTCTACATGATTCATCACAGCTATTGAGGAAGCATTTCTGCTTAACATAGGGAAAACCTGCCCATTAACAACATAAATTGAGCACATCAGTCTTGCGATTTCCCATGAATTTCACAAACCAATAATTGGATGTATTTATTATGTCTGCTTTCATACACTAGATAACTACATAATTTATGCCTCAAAGCTAGCTTGAATTTCTTTAGTTCTTTTTTTTTTTTTAACTTCCTCTCCAGCTACTAGTGCCACTTCAATTTCAATGAACAGCTTGTCTTCGATATGTGTATACTTCACTAAATTCTCCATGATCCATCACAGCTGTTGGGAAAGTATTTCTGCATGTATAGAGAAAACGTGCCCATTAACAATAGAATTGGAGCACATCAGTCTTGCAATTTCCCATGAATTTCATGTATCAATAATTTGGATGTATTAACTATGCGTCTGCTTTCATACACTAGATAACTACATAATTCATGCCTCGGAGCTGGCTGAAATTTCTTTAGTTCTTTCAGGGGATGTATCACACTTTTGTTGCACATCTCCTCTCTTGCTGGTTGGATGTGCTTCCACCAAAAATCAGAGAGTGTCATTTTCAGCACTTCCCAGTATTCTAAATCTCGATACAACCTGAATAGACTGCTACCAACAGGAGTCCAAACATAGAAATCCATCCAATCCCTGTCCAGTATTTCCATTAAACCCTGAGCTTGTGGAATATGATATAAAGAAATCCGCTTCCAAGATAAAACATTTCGTTTATCTCCATTGAAAAATGGACACTTTATTTCCAGCACTCCTCGGGAAGGCAACCCATGAATCAGCTGGTCAACCACCCCATCTGGTGAAGCAGCTAGCCAATCTTTTTTTTCATTATTCTCCCCATAGATCTGAAATTCAGGAAACAAAACAGGATTTCCTGTAATCAATTTGTATTTCTCAAGCGCTTCCTCTTCTTTGATATTGCTCCAACAAGTAGCAAGGTTACCAGAAAATGGTTCTCTTGCACCCAGCTTCTCTAACCAAAGCTGGACCCTTCGACCAGGCCAAAAACCAATAGCCCCACCAAAAGTGCTAGCCGTCAATTTAGGAATCCTTTTCTCCTGCCAATTTTAAACCAATGCTGAAGAGACTCTGCCTGAACAATCGAAGAAGTCGCACAAGTTTGAAATTTAAGAGGACAATCAAAGTAGGTTGAATCTCTTCCAGAACAATGAGCACGGATCCCAGTATTAGCAGCAAAATTATTCCTAATCAGATAGGATGAGCTTTGGCTTGAGTAGTTTCTTATATTGCTAAGACCCAGAGCAAGTGTCTCAATAACAAAGCTACAATTGCAGTTATTATGGGAGAAGCAAAATACAAGTTCTTCACTGCCCAAGAACCAGAAACAAGATAGTTATTATGCAAGAAATTCAATATTAAAGTACACTTTTTTGGTCTTGAAACAACACTTATTCTACTCACATCTCCTTTAAATGCAGATAATCAATAAGACCATATTAAGCATTAGTGTAAACTGATCACCTGAAAGTAAGAAGCATTCATTGGCCTAATTCAAGCCAGTAAGATCAGATAATCCTATGCTTCTTTTATGTAAGTCTAATAGCTCATGATATTCTTCTGGAAAATAAATTAAATATGACTGACTTTAATAGAGAAAATAGAGTCACAACCTTCTTCACTACTAAACAATTTCAGCACTTCATAAAAAGAACAAAAAAAGTTGGTCAGATTCATTTTTGAAATAAATATTTTCACGTCACATGCTTAGTATAAAGTGTAATTTCTCAAATTTTTTACATTTCAAGTTAGGAGACTCGGTGACAATGAAGAAACTTAATGTAATATTTCCCATTTGTCTTTTTTAATCCAGATAAGTTGGTCCTACATTTTAATTTGCATAATCATTAAAGCAATTGAACAGCATCGTAATACCATACAAAGTTTGAGCGGTGATGAGAAAGTTATTGATATGATCAGAAAGAATAAATCCAGCAAAATAAAACCCCGCCCAAAACAATGAGATATGAAACTAGACACAAATGGGTAACAAGAGATCAACACTTTTCAATATATCAAGCAAAGAAAAGATACAAGTTAATAGTGGCAACTGGCACCAAATCAGAGTATTGCCGGTAATATCCCTTTTCCCATTTGCCTTCTTTCTTAAATCATTTTAATATTTTCTTTGTGAAAGATTCCTTAACATATGTGGTGCAAGGATTACAGAGAAAGCACTTGGATTTCTACTCTATGTTTTGAAGAGAGTTTGACATTATGGAGGAGCATTTCTTCCTCCCTTCCGCACTATATAATAGGCTTATTGCTCACCGCCTAAAAAAAATTAAAAATCAAATATTTCCTATAAGAAATCTAATTTTAGCGTTCATTTGATAGGACAATTATATAGACAAATTACCTAAGGATAATTTGCCAACTAAGATTCAAATAGCAAGAAAGTGAGCACATAAAAAAACACAATTAGCACTACAGAACAGAAATTTATCTATATCATATCATATGCACGTAGAGAAGAAATGACTCACCGAGCAAGATTGAGACAAGACCGACACATAGAGAACACAATTGAGCCTCTCGAGAAGAAATAAGAGGAACAAATGGCACTTAAAGAGGTTTAGGGTTTTAGGAAGAGGCGGAAAGGGCGATAGAAGATGACGGAAAGCTTAATGGGCTATGAGCCTTTTTCATGTGGGCAAGGCTTCGTATTTATGGCCCATGAACTAGCTTCCAAATAAAAGCTAAATCAACTGTTTTTAAGAAAGTCCACTTAATTAAATATTTAATACTAACTTATGAAACACAAATTAATTTTACTCCTCGAAAAAAAAATTTGCTCTTGTATTCGTATTATATTATGTAGATTATTTTTTAAATATAGACGTGCATATTAAAATTGTTTACACTCACTATACTTTGTATTTATATTGTCGTATTTTATAAAATTGAATCAAATCATTAAGTCAAATTTGTAAAATTAAAAATCGAATATTAGTTTGGTTTGATTAGAGATAAAAAAAATCAATTAATAAAAAATAATTAAAATTGAAAAATTAATCAAAATCAAAAATTGAATCAAATCAATTCAATATAAAATTATATTGTTATCATTTAAAAAAATTTTAAAAATTAATTTGATTGAATTAAGAATCGGCTAGCTAATCAATTCAATTCTGATCTAATTTTAATTTTAAGAACATTGATAAATACAAAATCCTAGTTGATCTCCATCATATCCACCGCAATGCATGCTGAGGTAAATAAAACGTCCCAACAACATGCTACAATATGAAAATGACTCGAATTAGCATAAGGCTAAATCAAATATTTGATGGAGTAATATGGTCTAATTACATTCTAGATAAAAAGATAATCCCAAAACCTGCTTTGACATTGAACAATCTGAACGAATATGATCTTCTTAAATTGAATGGGATATGTGAAAAATTGATGTAGCATAAATCTCATGAGAAAAATCTCATGAAAAATTAAATATCAACCTTTTTATTAGTTTATTGATTCGCGTACGAATACTAGATAAATAAGCAAAAACTTCATGAATATTGAAATTTAAAAAACAAATCTTTCTCTTAGATAATTTTATTAATATTCAAAACTGACTCTTAAAGCCTTTAGATAATTTTATTAATATTCAAAACTAGCTCTTAAAGCCTTAAGACTTATATATAGAGAGAGAGAATATAAAATTTGTCAAAAATAAAAAAGTTTCAAATTAATAATACTGATTAACATGAACAAAAGCCCCAAATGGAATTAAAATCTAACTTTTCCAATAAAAATTATTAATAACATAAAACTTTTCTAAAATGGTAAAAATATGAATTCAAAAGTTAAAGGATGGAATTTACAACTAAAAGTTCTGTGAGTTTCAATTATTAAACATTCTCAATCAAATTACATAGTGAAAACTTAAAAATCTGCAAATGACAAAATCTAGCAAAATAAATAAATTTACCTTCTATCTCATTGCTCGAAAAACTTGGAGGCTTGCTATTTTGCATCAAGAAAAACTGGAATAACTTTCGAAGTTTGTTTGAAGCAAAAAGTGGTGTTGCGTATGCTTAGTTTTCATGCACTATATTAAATTTATTCATTCAATTCAATAAAATTCTACATTCAAATGTATCTAATATGTATTCTTATATTAAATAAAATTAGTCGTTAATTCATGTATTATGTAAGTTATAGCATATAAATTTTATAAAATTATTATCCAATATAATTATAATAATAAATTTTAAAAATAATTAATTAATTAAATTAAAAATAATAATAATAATTAAAATTATTATTATTGTTTTATAAAATTATTATCTAATTAGAGTTTTTAAGTAAATACAATAATAAAAATTATAATTAGTATAATAAATTTAATAACAATATAATTCTTATATTAAATAAAATTAGTCATTAATTCGTATATTATGTAAGTTATAGTATATAAATTTTATAAAATTATTATCCAATATAATAATAATAATTAATTAATTAAATTAAAATATAAATAATAGTTAAAAATCATTATTATCATTGTTTTATAAAATTATTATCTAATTACAGTTTTTTAAGTAAATAAAATAATAAAAATTATAATTATAATTAGTATAATAAATTTAATAACATTATAATTATTTCAATAGAAAATAAGAAAATTTATAATTTTACATTTTATTGGCAGTTATTCTTTCTTTTAGTTATTTTAAGATTTTTTCTTATTATATAAGAAATTAAATATTTATCATTCTATCTTTCCGGATTGTTAAATTTTTTAATTTTGTAGCTAATTAAGGAAATAAAATATTTAATCGTTAATATACTTTAACATATGGTAAAATAAAAATATATTATATTCCATTTATAAAAATTATCTTGCCAATATAATTCTTGATAAATTATAAATTCAAAACTGAGTTTGAGATTATAACTAATTATATATATTTATATAATATTGATTTATTAAAATTTATATTTTTTGAATAATTGAAAAATTAAATATTTAATTATTAACATTTTTGGCATATAGTAAAATAGAAATACATTAAAAACTAATTATTAGTTGAATCTTTGAAATTTATGATTATTTAAATAACTAGAATAATGGATAAAATATCTATATATTTAAGTTAGTGCTATTTTATTTTTAAATATTTAAAAAATTAAGATAAATATAAGTTATCTATCTATATTATATACTAAAGTGGTTAACTAAGAAAAACTTTTTGGGACATAAAAGTGTACATAATTTTTTAAAATTGACAATAGTAATCTTAAGTTATAAATTTTAATTGGACGAATAATAATTTTTTATAGAACTAATTATTATTTTATTTTTTAAAATTTATGATATTTGAAATCTATGCTATACTATTTATAAAAGTGATTAATTAGAAAAAAATCTTTTTTGGATATAAAAGGGTATAAAACTTTTTTAAATTGACAATAATAATCTTAAGTTATAAATTTTAATTGGATGAATAATATTTTTTATAGAATTGATTATTATTTCAATCTCTGAAATTTATGATTATTTAAAATAATTAAAATAATAAATATTATTTTAATCTTTAAAATTTATGATTAGAAATAGCTAGAATAATGAATAAAGATATTTATATATTTAAGTTAGTGTTAATTTATTTTTAAATATTTAAAATTTTAAAAATATAATTTAAATTTAGGTTTATCAAATGACTTGTATAATGATAAGATGGTTTGCCAGAATTTATATTAAAATGTCATACTTGCTAAAATAATCATGAGATAACATGCAAAATATCATGTATTTTTAGTAAGAATTCTTCTCTCTATAGCTAAAAATAAAAATATAATTTTTCAATTTAAAAGAACATAATTTACAATACATCTCTATTTTGGTATAATCATTAATAAAACTCAAAGTTAGATAATACCAAATGTTGAAGTTTAAAATTTATTTTCATATGAATAGTTATATGCAGTATTATCTAAAAAGATTTGAATATTGACTGCAAAAATTTTAGTATAATCACTCAAAATAATGAGGAAATATAAAATTTATACTAAAAATATAGTTTACAAAAAAGTATTGTTGTCCCTTAGTGTCCTAAGGGGGATTGAATAAGGTAATGATAAGTAATTAAAAATAAAAACTAAGTGTGAAAATGAATGAAGAATCAAGACAAGAGATTTATAGAGATTCGATACAACTTGCCTACATTCTCTACTTTAGTATTCCCACTAGAGCCTTCACTATCAAGATAGTTTAAGGTGTTGTCAACCATATTTACAATAGTAGTTTTTAGGCACTACCAAACCGTTACAAGTATACGAGTGCTTCTAAAACCTTATCCCAAAATAGTTTTCAGGTACTACCTTAAACTTTTCACAAAGTATAGGTTTTAAAATCTCCTAACCAATGGTTTCCTCAAACAAAATACAACTTTAAGGATGAGGATAACTCTTTCACTCAAGCAATAGAACACTTTAAAGTACACTCACAAAGTATGTTTGATCTAGTTAAGAGTATTGAGAGAATATCTAGAAAGTTTATTCTTCAAACTCTATTTTGAAGATAACTCTTGCAAGTTTTAAACAATGAACTTCTATTGATTGCTAGATCACTTTTGGTTTACCCTTTTTATTTGAAAATAGCTTTCACAATAGAATACTCACTTAATGGAATGGTTTCTCTATTTGTTTCTGTTGAGGGCAGATTATTTTATAGGTTGAAACAAGGAACTAGCCGCTAAAAAGAAAGTTGTCATTTTATATTACAAATGTAGACACTTAACGCCTGTTGGAAATTCTCCACGCCTATTGTTGAGTCATCAACTATCATTGATTTCATGAAAATGGGTGGTTGTCAAGCAAAATACAACTTCAACGATCATTGGTACTAACAAAACACCTGTTGGGACTAGCCGCTAGAGAAAAGTTTGTCTCAATGCTCCTCCTTTGACTTTCTCATTTCTTTATTCAACTAACTTCAATGACTGTTGGATATTCTCAATGCCTATTGGACTTTAATATTAATCCCTGTTGAGATATGAATAATGCTCATTGTAAATTTTCAGGAAAGTGTGAACTTGAACCTCTATTTTCCAAGATCTTCAACATTACATCAACAACTGTTGGTGAACTTCTAATGCCTATTGAATATCCTCAACATCTGTTGTGTTATTAAGAGTGCCTCATTGGAGGGTCTAGAAACTTTAGCTCAATATAGGGAGCTTTTTCAACGCCCATTTTGAGATCTTGAGAGTTTTGCTCAACTCAAGTCACTTGGTCCAACGCTTTTTGTAAAAATGCAATGCCTGTTGAGAAATCAAAAATCACACCCATTACAAAATTGTAATGCCCGTTGTGGAGTACAATATGCATAACTCATGTGTTTAAGTTATTCAACACCTATTGTAGTCATCAACTATTTTTGAAAGAAAAAAGAAATAAAACAAACTATGCATCATGAGGGGGTAAGGTTTTAGATGGAGAGGTATGAGTTTGATCTTGAGGTTCTAGGGATGGTTAAGGTTCTAGGAGGTGCTTTATTTTATGCACTTTTCTTATTCTATGTAGATTATGCTTTCTGACTTTAGCAAAAGGATACAAAAGAAAAACAAATATCATTAACTTGTGTTTATTGTCCTAATATGGTAATCTAGAGAGTAAGAAATTTTAAAATTTTTAATTTAATTTGTTAACTTTTTTTTTAAAAAAATTTGATTGATGATATATGTGTTAGAATTAATATAATAACATTTTAATCTAACGTAATCTAACTAAAAAGAATTTTTAGTATAATATATAGAAATAAAAGATTTAGTATAATATTAAAAAAATCAAATGGGTCAAATTTAACCCCATAATTAATGATATTTGTATTGTTTACACAAGCCTCTTGCAGATTTACTCTAGGTTAATAGCAGATTTGTTTTACATTTTAATGGAAAAGGCACTGATCATTCATGAGAAGGGAAAAATAAAAATTTTTTTAATGTTCTTTTATTATTTTTTATTTTAAAATATATTTTATTTAACAAAATATATGATTATTTGTCTCAAAATTGCAATGATAGTCCTTAATAGTCCTTATTGAGCTTAAAATTTTAAATGTTTTCTTAATTGATTGTTTAAACCTCTAAACAATCTAATTTTCTTAAAAAATGTGTATTAAAAAAGTATGATGTCTCTACTTTTGAGAAAAAGAAGTGAAAATAATAAAAATATTATATGTCGATACATCATTGGTTTAATCTGCAAAATACTTACATGGATTGTAAGTAAATATTTTTTTATTTTTTTGATTGAAATCCTCAAAATTTTTGAAATTTATTTGTAGCACATACACAACGAATAACACATAATTCATCTTAAAATATATTACCTAAAGCGATCCGAAGATAAAAATAACCCAATTATACATGTTCTACATACACATATACATGTTGTACATACACATGAACATGTGTCTAACATGCATAGCAATACTAACAATATACACATGAACATGTGTCTAACATGCATAGCAATACTAACAATATTTAGGCCTAAAAACCATTGTAGCCCTACACATGGAGAAACTTAAAATACTAGTCAATTCTTTTAATTTCATCATTTCGAATAATTAACTTCACCTCACGTAATACGAGAGGGTAGAGGAGGCTCAGGCAATTAGAATGACAGCCACTAAGCAAGTTGTAGACACTGAAAACCTCAGAATCAAAAGTAAGAAACTCAACTTGCTTCCTTGTTCAATCTGTTATTCTCCTTTTTCCAATGAAATTGGTAGGGAGGATAGGTTTTAGGACATCAAAGGATGTGAAGAAAGATCTCAAGTGGTCCAGCGATGGACTTATCAGAGATGGGACAGGCAGGTTCAGTTGACTCACTCTCTCTCCAATCTCCTTCCATTTCTAGAGGCACAAAGATGACCTAGGTTAAGTCTAGGCTAGGAACACCTCTGAATAGTCACCATTGATCAGCAATGCAGGTGGTGCCAGAAATGGCTAGGATCTCCTTCCTTTTCGTTGTTTTCTCTCAGTCTAACTGCCTTTCTCTCTGCATTAATAATTGGTCCAAGTGCTTTAAGACCACTTTCATGTGACCCAGTTGGACTCAATTAACCAAATAATAATTATTATAATATATTTTAAATATTTTTGACACAAATACTATGTTTTATTTATACCTTAACCGATCAAATAGAAAAGAATTCATTTATTATTTTTCTCTTGCAAAATATTGAGGTAATATTTTATGTAAGAAAATATTGGATTAATTTTATATAAATAAATTTTTTTGTAACCTTTTTAGAATAATTTTAATCTAATTCTCATTAAAAATACTAAGATTATTAGTTTGAGTTAAATTATTTAAAGTTAAAGTATTAATTTTTACCTCTTCATATAATTTATAATTAAATTATATTTTTATTCTTTATATATTTTATTATTTTTATATATCCAAAATTAAAATAAAGCTTATAATTCTAGATTTTTATAATTTTAAACATTAAAATTGTGATTATAAT
>CATIWR010072193.1:0-12114 GCA_949677035.1 Omphalea diandra
TATATATATATATATATATATATATATATATATATATATATAAGTGATAATTGAATTATATTCATTTTTAGCAATCACAATCGAAATTTGGTGATAGTTCAGTAGTTTTATTATATTATAAGTTGATTATGGGCATTTTAAGTACTCAAAATTTATATTTTTATTGGGTATTTTAAGAAATAAATTTTTATATATTATGTTATACAATTTTTGTAATGACACATCATATGTATAAGATGAATTTATAATTAAAAAATATAAATTTTTAAATATAATATACAATGAAAAAAAAAATTATGGGACATTAAAATTAAGAGGTAGGATGGGTTGATTTCTTCTGTAAAAGGAGCATTTCTCTATCTCTTCTGCATTAATTAATAACTTTCGTTCTATATACTTTAGTTTCATATTTTTATTTAGTTTGATCTCCAAATTGATAAATATAATAGTCCAAAATTTTTAAGTAAAAGATTTGGATTCATTAGAGTTTTTTTTTGGTCTAGAATCAAAGTTTGAATTCAACTTAGATATTTTTAGTTCGGTTCAACTTTTTTTCTCCTTTTTGTTCTGATTCTTGTCCTTCAATTTTGAACGATTAAAATTCAGTCCAACCCTGAAAATTTTCAAAATTTAAACTAAATCTAATTGTAGTTAGCTTTAATTGCAACCATCAACACGATGTGACCATTATTTACCACTAGCACCACCCTTTTGATCACTGTATATCCTGAATATATATATATATGATGTGACCATTATTTACCACTAGCACCACCCTTTTGATCACTGTATATCCTGAATATATATATATATATATATATATATATATATATATATATATATATATATATATATATATATATATATATATATATATATTTATTTGTGCACATTGAGACTTTTATTTTTAATACATTCAAAATTTTATACGATAGCAAATGTGAAATTGATTAATGTAGATAGAGGTGTTTGTAATAGTTGCTTTGGATTTACTGATCATAATTGACTAAGATATTGTTTTTGAGCATAAAAAACTCATAAAATATGGGATAGCATATTGGTAAAGCTTTAAAACATTATTATGGTATTATCGTTGGAGACTGATATTTTAGATAATATGTTCGAAGAACCCTAATATAATATAAGAATCATCATCTAGTGTGATTTGAACTAATTAGGATACATTGCCTTTTTTTTTTTTTTTTTAATAGATGGATTCAAAAATTGGATATGTTCTAAAAAAGGTATTAGACACGTAAAAGTACCAAAACATTAAATTGATCTCCTTATAAATTGTGATTTTATTTTATTTTTGAATATTTATTAATTGAATTGTATTACTATCCTAAGACTTTATCTAATGAAATTATGAATCAAGTAAAGACAATGTAAGAAGATAAAATTATACAACTTAGGGCAAATGAAATATATTTTAGCAAATAGGACTGATGTGTAAAATATTTTAACAATTAAATACAGTTAAGCATGCATAAATAGAATGACCTAATAACACAAAAAAACTAGGTTAGTAATTAACTAACATAATATAGGAATGAAAGGCATAATGAAGAAATAAGAATTATAGGAATGTGCATCTATATCGATGGCATTGTCATTTACGCTAGTTTAGGTTCATTAGTACAAATCATCATTCTATCAGATCAGGTCTCTTCAAGGATACAAAAAAAAAAAAATCTAAGTGAACCAATCAAGGAAGATCATATGCGTAGAGAGACTATTCATATGTGTGAGTTAAGTTATCATTTGTTCAGATGATAGATTTACATAGATCTAGATCTAGATAATCAATAGTAAAAGGATAACATAGACATAAGAGAAAGAGGCTCACTATCTTCATCATACTTAAAATGTTCTTAAGATTATGCATAAGTGTGAAGGGTGTTTTGATGAGCAAATATGGATGATGGATTAAGAACAAAAGTGAACTAGCTCATATCTACACACACACACACACACACACACACACATATCAACACATTAAAATATGGGATTCTATCATCCATATTCTGCTTTTAATAACAACACATTAAAATATATCAGAGGTTACATAGATAAAGGGCAGTCACAAACAAAAGTGTGGATGTTAAATAGTAAGGTGAGATGAGCACAAGTAAGTTTAGAAGGGAAACGAAAGAAGATTTACTTAGCTAGCCATTTGGCAAGTTAACACAACTTTAGAGTTCATTGAATATATAGGTTGGGATGATATTGAATTTGTTGATGATACTAATGGAACTTTCTTGGTTAGCGAAATACCTATTCCTTTTAGGTGTGCAATGGCTATTGTTTCATTACTATCGACATTTTCGGAAGTGTAAGGTTGAGGAAGTTTAAGAAAAAGAAGAACAAACTCATAAAGCAAGCCATATGAAAGGTGAGAAGCTTAAAGGTTTCTGCAATGGAGTAAGTATTCAATGTCATGAGCTAGATGGGCCTAAAAAAATGGTTTTTAACAGGCCTTTTGGAATATGGCAAGACATATTAGATTGCTATATATTAAGCCTCTCCTTAATGGTAGGCCTACTTCAAAAATCTTCATGAATAATAGTTCAATGATAAATGTTATGCCTTTCAGGATGATATATACCTTGGGGAAGTTAATTGAGGATTTGATTTACACAGTTGTTTCTGTGACAACATTCATTAGTGAAGTTATTAGAGCCATGGGAGTTTTGCTAATATAGACTATTGTGAGAAATAAGACCTCATTGGCAGCCTTCTTTGTTGTTAACTTGACATCTAATTTTCAAGTAGGGAAAGGATTGGATACATTCCATTTCATGTGTTCCATCCTTACTAGATTAGTTCCTTTTGTTTTGAAAGAGAGATGAGGTTTGTCATGACCTGAAACCCATACCATGTTAACGTTGGGGAATAAGAGGCTTAAAGCAATTAAAACTTATAGCAAGTCTAATTTCACTCATAGAAAAGCCCATTTCTTTGCTTTCTAATACCTTAAATCCTAAACTTTACTCATATGAACACCCATCATGCGTTTTCCTGTATACTCTAATTTGGTCAACTCTTAAACTTATCTTCCTTAATCCTTTAAACATTTCTACATTTTGCCCACTTTAGATTCTTAGGATAAAAACTCATGGGAAATAAGGATTTAAGCCAAACTAAATCCTAAAGAATGTCATAAAATATTTTCCTTTCATCATACCATAGCCATTTAAATCATTTATGAGTCTAGATTCACCAGTCAGTCCCTTTCCTATTTCATCATTCATGTATATTAAAATATACATATTTATTTCGTATCATATCCTAAAATCTCCCATATAAACAATCCAAGAATTAGGGGTCTATTTAAAGTTACTTTTTATTCAGTCTTAACATCATTATCATAAGTATTCAACATTTACTTACATGGGCTATAAACCTTATCATACTTGACATTACTTATAAACATATCTATCTTTTGATAAATTCGTTCTTACTTAAACTTAGACATAGAATACAAAATTTAAACTTAGACATTTTGCTTAATACATAATTATATCTTTCTTTTATATCTTAAAATTAAGGGTTTGCTTAAAGTCACTCTATCTCCTGTCTTAACATCATTATCATAAGCCTTCAAAATTTACTCATATGGGCCATTAACCTTATTAAACTTGATATTGCTTATAAACTCTTTTGATAAATACATTCTTACTCATTGCAGAGATAGCTAAGAATAAATGACTTAAACTTAGACATTTTGCTTAATACATAATTATATCTTTCTTTTACATATATATCATTAACATAGGCAACTTTAAAGAAATAATGTAGTGCCTTCACAATACATGGAATGAAACTTAAAACTCTTAGCTTTAACATCTAGCATGTATCTACGACACCCATCCCATGCTTAATGAACCATGCCAGTGTTAGGAAATGGGTAAGCTTAAAGCCTTTAGAACCCCTAGCAAGCCTAATTTAACTTGTGGGAAGACCAATTATGGCTTTTGTTGCATCACTTTGATATTAAAAATCTTAAACTCACATTAACACCAAATTGAATTCTAAGGAATAAACTAATGGGAGTTATGGAAAGCTTAATTCTAAAATATCTCTTACAACATGACATTTCTTTTCTTTCATGATATAATTCATATATGAAATAAGCTTCCATAACCAATCTTTAGAATCAATTTCATACTTAAAAGCCACATCATTTTAATCTCATGACATATCATAATAATTAACATATAATCCTTTCATATATAATCTCATTACATCATATATCTTAGTCATTAATATTTAATTCTCACATATATAAACTCATTCTAGCTATTTTATAACATACTTAAAGACATTTCAGAGATAACTAAAAACATAGAATATATAATAATAATATTTTTTATTAAATACATAAACCTTAGTAACATTTATGCATAAATAACTTAGGTATCTACAAAAAATAAGTGTAGTGCCTAAACATATTCAAAATACTTAAATCTCATGGTCTTTGTCCATGTTGACATCTTGGTTAACTCTATTATGCAAAACACTGCATATGTGGGGGATGAGTTCCTTGTGAAAAATCAATGAGGAGTTTTGTATATCTATTTTGCATGTCACATGCCTTTACATGAATGCATTTCTAATTACATGGCATATCATTTCACATATGAGTAGTCAAGTCTGTTGGAACCCTTAGTTTACCTTATCTTTCTTATATAGGGGAGTTGCCTCACCTGCAGTTCTCGAGGGAGTTACCTCACCAGTCATATCCTTTACTCATCTCTTACACAAGGGAGTTTCCTACTAGCTGTGCCATGCATGCATAATGTTCATTTATATGATATATGTCTAAATCCTTGCATAATTAACTATGACTCTTTGAGTTCTCACTTTATCCTTAAACTATCCTTATATCACATGACATTTATACAAAATATTTATATCATGTCATTTTCTTTCATCCATAAAGATATATATGACTTTTATATTAACATAATTTAGCCTACTTTGGCCTATATAAAAAATTATGGTGCATGTAATCATACCCCTTACCTAATATCACCATTCCTTAGTTACTTAATTTTTCCTTATCCTTGATCTTTAAAGTCATACACACCTAACCATATAAATAAATCTATATTAGTATAGTAAAAATACTAAAAATATGGAGGGTTGTCTAAACTCATTCATAAAATATATTTTATGCATAAAATAAACTATTATTAGCCAAAAAGGCCCATAAGGACATTAAACATAACTTTTCCTAAATTTACAATTTAGTCCAAAAATTACATTTGCATCTATTATGATCATCATTTAGGTCCATTACTGTTTAAGATCTTAAGCGTTTAATTTAAATTTCCACTATCTTCTATAATCATCATTTGTACTTTAATATTTTAAGCCCATGAACGTTTCTAAGCTTGTTAATTTAGTCTAGTCAACACATTATATCATTATTATTCTCATCTCATCTTAAAAACTTAAATCATGTTCATTTCTTTAATAATTCTCCATCAATCGTTTTCAAACTTTTTCTTCCTATTTTTTCAATTCAGTCAAAAAATATAATTAATCTTAAATTATATACAATTAGCTCTAATTCTCCATCAATTAGTTTACTTTATACTATTTTCCATCCTTATAATCCATTTCTTAGCAATAAGTGTCACATGAATATGAATTTCACATTTTAAGACCCTATTTTATAATTATTAAAAATTAATAAAAAGTCATAAATTCTTTTAGGACTTTTAAAATTTACAAGACTTGAACTGTTAAAACTAGGGTGAATAGTAGGATTTTCTACCATGAATGGCTATTTGGGCCTATCGAGTTATTATCGGACCATAGTACATAGTGGCTAGAGTTTACCGCCAATGACCATTGAAAAAATGGCTAAAGCCATCTTATAGATCTTGCTATAAGAGTTCATGGAAATTGACAGCATTATCATCCAAGGTACTGTTTGTTTGAAATCAACCAAAGTTAAGTGAAACTTTGACTGCTAATTCTATCATTGTTTGACCTCCTTTTGAGGCAAATCAAATGTACATGGAAACTTTTGAGAAGAGCTTTTTATAAAACTTTAATCATCTAAAAAGAAGGTTTACTTGGAGAGATATTGTAGTTTAAAATTATGTCCTATTTTACCATAAAATATTGTCATTTGACTTTTTTTTTTTCTAGTTGGAGGGCTGACTTACACTAGTTGTGTGTTAGGTGGTGCGCTCTTTACTCCTCTCTCTCTCTTTGTATGGAATTACTTTGTTGGTGCCTTTTTTTAAATAATAATAGACTCTATATAACCCTTTGGACCTTCCAACGGGTGTTACTCATATTCCTAACAAGCGTTGGACAATTGCTTGGACATGGACTTGCACTTTGAACTTTGCAATGAGGGTTGATCTTATCTTCACAACAAGTGTTGCAGTTTCGCAAAAGGTGTTGGGCAAAGTGCCTTAGAGTAAGTAAAACTTTCTATAACCCAAAAGGAGCATTGGTCCTTGACAACATGCATTGGAAAATGCTTTAAATTGACTTAAGTCTCTAGACCCCTCAATGAGGCATACTCAATATCTCAACAAGCATTGAGCACATTCAACGAGCATTGGAAATTCACTAACTGGTATTGGACAAATACTCTAGTTTGAGCTTTAAGCTCTGGACCCCTCAATGAGTGACATTCATATCTCAATAGGCGTTAAAGATGCTACCAATTGCAAACCATCTAACAACCATTGAAGGACTTGTGTAGATCTTGAAAGACAAAGCATCAAGTTTATACTTTCTGGGAATTAACAACAAACATTGACCCTCCTCCAATGAGCATTGAAGTTTAAAAGTAATGACCATTATTTTTATCCAACAATCATTAAAGAAAAGGTGATATAAGTCTTTGTCAAAGTCAAAGGAGAACCTTAAGTCAAGTTCTCTCTAATAGCTAGTCCCAATGGGCGTTTCGATAGAGCCAACAACCGTTGAGAGTGCATTTTGCTGGACAACCACCCGTTTATGTGAAATCAATAAAGGTTGATGCTTTAGCAAAAGGCATGGGGATGTCTTAACTAGCGTTACTTATTCTAAGATGCAATGTAAAGTGAAAGCTTATCTGTAGCTGCTAGTTTTTTATTGATGGTATAAAAAGACCCATTCTCAAGAGAAATATATAGAGCACTGTTGCAATAAATAATTATTCTATTGTGAAAGCTTTTTTCAATAAAAAAGGTGAACAAAACAGGATCTAAAATCAAAAGAAGTTGATTATTCAAAACTTGTAAGAGTTATCTTCAAAATAGAGTTTGAAAGATAAGCTTTAGAGAAATTCTCTTAACATTCTCAAGGTCATTGAGCATACTTTGTAAGAAGTACTTTTAGTGTCTTTATTGCTTCAGTGAGAAAGTTTTTCCTCCTTCTTAAAGTGTTATATTGAGTTTGAGAAAATCTTAGATTGGGAACCCTTAAAAACTAGATCTTGTGAAAGGTTTAAGGTAGTACCTGGAAACTACTTTGGATTAAGGTTAGTAGTCTTTGTGATCTACTTGTAATAGGTAGATAGAGCCTGGAAATCTATTACTTATAAAGGCTTGGTAAGTGCCTGAAAACTCACTTGTGTAAAAGTTATTGATAGCACCTTGAGCTATCAAGATAGTGAAGGCTTTAATGGAGATGCTAGAGGAGAGGACATAAGCTGGTTGTGTCGAACGTCTATAAATCTCGTGTCTTGATTCTTCATCTTTTTCACACTTAATTTGAATTGTAAATACTTGCCACTGCCTTATTCAACCCCCCATTCTAGAGCATCAAAAGGTAATAATTAGTATCAGAGCTTGTCTCTTCATTAAAACTTAAAGAATCAGAGCTTGTCTCTTAAATAAAACTTAAGCGCTCATAGAAAAGATCATGGCAAGTCATGAAGAATCATAATCCATCCACAAGCCTCTATTCTTTAAGGGTGATGACTATGGTTATTGGAAGAATCATATGGCGATTTTCTTTGATAGTGAAACCATTGACCTATGAGACATTATTGAGGAATGAAGGCAAGTTCCAATAAAGCTAGTTTAAGATGTTCCAATACCTAAACCAAAAGGTGAGTGGACTGATAAAGAAAAGAATGCAAATGTCAAGAATAGAAGAGCAACGGATGTTCTCTTCTATACAATCCATAAATCTTAATATGTTAAGTTGCAAATATGTACATTAGCTCATAAATATGGGGCACATTGTAAACTCAACATGAAAGAACCAGTGAAGTAAAAAAGAAAAGGATATAAATGCACACAAACATGTATAAAACATTTATATACCAACTTGGTGAAACTATTACTGAGATGTACAAGAGATTCATAGACATTGTGGGCACTCTCAAAACTGTAGGGAAATCATATTCAAATGAAGATATGGTAGTAAAAATTCTGAAAACACTTATCAAAGATAAGTGGGAAGCTAAGAAGAAAGCTATAGAGGAAGCTAACAAGTTGGAAGCCCTGTCACTTGATCAGCTTATGGGAAAGCTATTGGCTTATGAGATCATTCTTGAGAAGCCTACTGAAAGCAACAAAATGAAAAAGAAAGACTTGACATTGTAAGCTAAAAGATGTACATTTTGAAACTCCTTCTCTTTTTTATTCACTAACTTCTTCCTCTTCCAGTGATGATGAAGATAGTTGTTGGCCTTAGACACCAAGAAAGAGGGTTGAATTGGTGTTTAAAAAAAAATGAAGTAAGGGATAGAGATAGATTATAAAGGAGACACAAAGATTTATAGTGGTTCAGGTGTTGACCAACCCTACGTCCACTCCCTAATTCTCTGCAATTGGGTGTTTCACTCACTCAAAATGGTGTTTCCAAACTCACACCTAACATTTACACTTTGTGTTTTCAAGGCTCACACAATAACCTCTCTTACAAGTGTTTTCTAAGACTCACATTAAAATCTCTCTCAAGTGTTTTCACAGGCTCACACTAAAACCTTTTACAATTGGTGTTTAATGCTCATACCCAATAATCACAATCTCATAAAGAATAGAACAAATTAAGTAGCTAAATTACAAAAGCTTTTACACAACTAATGAATTCTCTATCTATCTCTTATTAACAACTGTTTGGTGGAGTATTTATACCCTATACCCACCAAAGAGACTTAGACTATGAAACTCATCAAATCTTTAAGACATGCTAGGCAAATTTTATATTAATTGCATGTCAGGCAGGAGTCGTGATTGCTACTAATGATTCGCGATTGCGACATACTAATTTTCATACGAGAGCCAAAAATTATGGCGAAAAACCTTATTTTTGCCTAACAGCTAGTCCCCATGTCAACTCCTCATTGGTCCATCAGGAAAATATAGTCATTGCTTTCTAATTGCCCATAAAGTTGCGATCATGATCTGTCCTTATATAGGGCACTACTGAGACATGAATTCTTCTGTTTAAAGGAGAATTTTCATCTTCATAAATCGTGGTCGCTACCCATAATGTCCCCCTCATGAATTTTATTCTTTAATGAATACCAGAGACACTTGACATGCTGTGGTTGTGGACTTGGTTCCCTCTTAAGTCACTATGAAAGTCGCGATCACGACTTATGCGTGACATTGAATGCTAATTCGTCTGTGACTTTGACACTCCCATCTTTGGATGAGTCGCGGCAGCAACGATGCCCGAGAATCCATCTAACCTAGTTTTACCTTATCTTAAGCTATGTCGCAGTCGCGAATTATAAATCACTGACTGCAAATTTGGATGAACTTTGCCTTCTTGAAGATTGTGAAATCTATCTAACTTCCAATTGAAAGTCTAACTTAATTTTGTAAAACAACACTTAATGGAAATATTAGAATTGATCAATCTCCTTTGTCAAGATGAGAAGAGGTTCAAGACTTAGGGTTAACCAACCTAGTCCAACAATCTCCCCCTTTTTGATTTTGATAACTTAGATTGATGTTAAGGGAAAATAATGCATAAATGTGAAGTTGGAGTGGTAATTTGTTCAATGTATAATTAGAATCTTTTAGTATACTTAGAAGTTTAGTGAATTTTTCTAAGTATGACTTTAAGGCCAAAATTCTAAGTATGATGCTCTTATGCTCTTATGTTCTTTTACTCCCCCTCAACTTATGCTATTATTTTTCTCTCCCCCTTTGATTCATTCTAGATTCTATTTCTCCCCCTTTGGCAAGATTAAAAAGAGGGTAGAAGGCAAAAAGATCAATTGCATAAATAGACAAGTAATCATAGGGAGCAAATGCATAAACAATTGAAATAGAGTAATCACGTAACACAAATTTCATCAAAGAAATAACTGTTATATATATATATAAACTTATAAACAAGTTTTGTGGGATCACATTTTTTGCATAAAAAAAAGATTCAAAAAAGATCCTAAACTAGGAAGCAGGAGAATCATCTTTATCTCCAGAAAAGTCTTCATCATCACCATGATCATCGCCTTCAGCCTCATCTCCATCCTCCACTTGATCATCACCTTCTTCTTCTTGAGTATCATCAAACTCTATGAAGTTCAGAAGATGGCAAGGAGGATCCACCATATCACTATGAAGATGAGAGAGGAATAAAAATCTCCTTTTCATCATCCACGTCAACTTATCCAGTTTGTTGTTAATGGTAGCAAGTGAGAGTTTAGCCTTAGGCTTTGGTTGAGGAGGGATGGATGTGACTCCTTCTTCAATAATTAGTCTCTTCCTTTTTAAGGCTTGTGAGGACTCTATCTTTTTAGCACCAATTGCACCCAAAGTGTAGGTATAAGTGTCCGGGTGAATTGCTTTGGCGTTTATGAGATAGGTGAGATCAAGAAAGTTTTATGATGGTAGAAGTTTCTTAGTGAAGAACTTTTCGTTATCCTCATTAAGAGCTCTTACATATCGATATATGGCTGTGATGTAGGATGGAAGAAGGAATTGACTTTTAGACTTGGTGCTCATGTGGATTAATTGATCCACAAGATACTTACTGGTTTGGACTGACTTGTTCTTGACAAGGCAGAAAAGAAATGCCAAGTCCTTTTGTGATACTTTTTCATTTCCATCACCTTTAGCATTAATCGAGAAGGTGATGATACGATGAAGTATCCAAAATGGTAAGATTTTAATGTGTTTGGCCAAGGAGGTTTTGGGGTCGTATTTAGTTTCGATTGAGATTTTCGACCAAAACTCAGAGTAAGTAACATTAAGTGCAAAAATGATGAAAGGTATGTGTTCTCTGACTTGAAGGTTGAAAAGTGAGGAAAGTTGGTTGAAAGTAATGAAATAGGGGTTACTAAAAGCTTGAAAAACTAACCCATATTAGCCTACACGTGAATCTGCTTTGCGATTGAGTTGTTCTGTACACATGAATTCTTTAACCATTTCTTCATATTCAGGTTCATCCTGGAAGATAAACTCGATCCAGCCTAAGTTCGATAGGAATGCACAAATTTCTTCATTAAGCCCAAACGTATGTAGCAAGAAAGTTGAAGGGATTTTGTTAGGGAGGATTGTTTTGGGGGAGTTTGCTTTTGTAGTGATCTTTCTCCTCTTTGGTAATACCCTTCATAAGGTGAAGAGCAGGAGGGGCAGAAGCTCGAGTAATGGCCTTGCCTTTTTCTGCTCTGGACATTTTCTCGGGAGCCATGGTAGGAGTTTGAGAGATTTTTAGAGTTTGGGAGAATTTTGAGAGAGAGAATTTGATGTTGGAAGTGAAGTGAGGATGTTACTATTTTAGGGGGTATTTATAGCCATTTGGGGTCTCTGTAAATGGCTAGAAATGTATTGATTAAGAGATGAAAATGGTTGGCAATCAAATCACTTAATGGCTAGGCGGTTACCCTAATCCCGTCTGCGAATTCTAGAGTCGCGACTGCGAATTCCAAAAATTATATGTAACGAACGAATTTCCTCAGGAATATGCTCTTCAACGGTAAAAAATTTGAATTCTTGACCAAAATTCGTGGTGAAACTTGATTCTTGTGACCGTAATTTGATGTTTGACAACCGGGTGACTTGGACTTGTAATTCGCGACAGTGAATAGGCGAAGATAATAATGGAAAAATTAAGTTTTGAAAATTGTGATCCACTTCACTATGTTGATGCTTAATTTATGCAATATGTTACATAAAAGCACAATTGCAATTA